>SJYT01073424.1:534920-622062 GCA_006410635.1 Cephalophus harveyi | reverse complement strand
GGGGGAGGAGGGGGGGAGGAGGAGGCGGGGGGACCTGGCTATACGTGGACTGGAGGCAGTGGTGGGAACAGCCTGGATCACTCAGCCCAAGAAGGCAGTGCTCTGATTTTCCAGGGGGCAGCCTCCTCTAGTCCCCAGACTCCCATGCCCATCTTCTGGAGAACCTCACACATGGCCTCAACGCCTGCCAAAGAGGAAAGAGGAGGGGAGCAGCCTTGGCATCCCCCAACTCTGGCCAGATGGCCCCAGTTCTCTCACTGATCAGCAGTTCCCTCCTGAGCTGGGGTGAGAGCCATGTGCTCACCCACAGCAGCTCTGCCCTGATGAGGAAGCACTTTGGGGCTCCCCAGCCAAGCACCCCTGCTGTGATGTCAAAAAGCTGGGAATGGGGTCCATAAAAGAGCTCTCTGATGTGAGGCTTCGCGGGTGGTGGCAGGCTTGGGGATGAAAGCACCACCAACCACTCTCCCACTCCCGGTGAACCGCAGACAAGCTCCCGGGAGTGAGAACCGGCCTGATTCATTCCTGGCCTGGGCCACAGGATCTGCCCCGCCAAGGCCCAGCCTCCATCTGCCTCGGTTAAAATTTGAAAGAGGAAGAGGTGGAGGAGGTGGTGGAAGAGAAGGACCCCAACACATCTACCAACAGGTGTGAACCTGTGCAAACTGCCTGGTTTTTTGAAATGCTCTGGGCTGCACTCCTGGCCAGCAGAGGTGAGATGCTCCCTGAAACAGCCCTGGGAGCCCCCACATTTTCTGGCTAAAAGAAAAAGACCCAGGTGCTCAGGCTGGGGAGGAGGGCCGAAATCCCAGGGACAAAGAACCCAACTTGGCCCCAACAGGGAGCCAACCTCTATCCCCTCTGGCTGGTGTGCTCGGGGGCGGGGGGCGGGGAGGGAGGGACTCAATAAATGCTGGTTCCTTTACTCATTTGGGCAACAGATATTCAGCAGGCCCCTATAATGTGCCAGGCACGCAACCAGAGTCACCAGGGACAGAGCAGAGAGCAGGATCCACGTGGTCCGCCCCTTACAGAGCTCACAATGGGGGCCTCAGACATGGAGGGCCGAGGGCCAGAGGCTGAGCACCAAGCCGCCTGGGGGTTGGTGTGTGCTGGAGAAGCCTCTGGATCAAGGCACAGGAGCAGGGAGTGGAGGTGTGGAGACCGTGGAGGGCTGTGGCTGGATTCAGACAGAGGCCCCGCCTGGCCTGCCCCTGCCCAGTCCTTCCTTAACAACAGGGGACAGGAGAACACCCTGAGGACCCTTCCAGCTCTCACTGATGAGAGCGGGTTCCCAGTTCATGTCTGCACTGCAGCACCTTCAAAGACGAGGCTGGCTGCATGCCTCCATGGGGGCTGGGGGGGCTGACCAAGGACTCCAGGCCGCGTCTGTGCCCAGCCCAAACCCCTTGGGAGCCCATCGGTCTGGACAGACATGGTGGTCACCACCAGAACTAGGACCAGAAGGGCAGTAAAGATGACCAGGTCAACTGGTCTCTCTGGGCCTGCGACCCTCTGCACTGGGTATGGGTCAGCCTCTGGCCGGCACATCAACCCACAGCCTCCAGACACAGGCTGTGATGACATAATTAAATTGATGGTATCATGGTCAACACCATCCTCCCTGTCTCCAGCTCTGGCTGCCCGCCCTGATGAACACCCTCATGCCGTCAGCCGACCTAGGCCCAGCACCCACAGCCAGGAGGGACCTGGGCAGCTGGGGGGGTGGGGGGGCAGGGGAAGACATGTGTGAAGACACCTGGCTTGGCTCCCCCATCTGGCTCCTCCGGGACCAGCTGTGGGGACGCACTGATCCCATTAGCCCTGTAGCTGAGGAAGCCCCGTGACCCTTTCCCTCTGCCCCGGACCTGATGCTGGAGGCCCCAGATCACCAGATCTCCCTGGAAAGTGTCTCTGCCAGACACGAGCCCCCAAAAAGTGGCTGTAAGCACTAACAGCATAAGAATTGTTGAGGATGAGCTGGGGACCACGGCCCCCATTCAGTCCTACTTCTCGGTGGGGTTTATAAATAAATGCTCCGGATCCTTCTTGGGAAGGTATTGTCCACAGCCTTTGGCTGAGCTTTGCTGGTGTGGCCCTCAATCAGCTCAGATGAGGCAGGAGGCCAGCTGCTGGGCACATCTCACCCCAGGGCTCCTCCACCCAGCACGTGGTGCCCCCACCCAGCCCCCACCCATGGGAATGCTAGAAGGCGGTGCTGGTCTGGGAGGCAGCACGAGGGAGGGGGTCGTGCTGACCTCCTGAGGTGTCAAGGGACAAAAGCCTTTTCTTTCCCAGCAGCCTCGCACCCCAGTCCTCACAGAACCACACCCGGGGCTCCCCAGCCTGTGGATGGGCCACCCTGGCTGTCTCTGTGCTGGGCCTACTCCCAGACAAAGCCAGATTTCAGGCCTCTGAAGGCTGTAGGGAGGCAGGCACGCGGGTTCCGCCATGGAGACGAACTTTGACCCAAACTGCAAGGCTCCTACTCCTTATTTACTCTTTAAGGCTAACCTATTTCGCAGAGTTAACATTACACCCCTTTTTAACCCTGCACCTTCCCTCCCACATTCCAGGCCCCGACCTTCGACCCCTCCTAATTGCAGCTCTACACCCCCATTCTCTCCAGCTCTTCCCCCACCCACCTCGTGTCCTCCCGGAAAATCAGAGCCCAGCCCAGGACACGGTCCACAGGTGCCACTGCACACCCACAACCAAGTCTAACTGAGGTAGGCCCAGTTTGGGGGGCTCAATGCAAGAGTGCTGGAGTAGACCTCTGGGGTCTGACCCTGACCCCAACTCTCCCACCCCAAGAAGATGCTTCTGTTCTGAGGGAGGCTGGAGGAGGCTGCCGGGCTTGCCTTGGAGGCCGGGGTGGAGGGGTGGTGGGGGGGGGATGGGGGGCCAGGGCAGATCTGGACAGCTCCTCAGCTGGTCCACCTCCTATCCTGAGGGGCTGGGGGCACACGACAGACAAGCACAGTGTCTGCTCGCTCACCAGGGACAGGCAGGGACCCTGTCTCAGAGCCTCACATCCGGGCCACAAAGCCCAACTCTTGTTTTCATGATTGGGAGGCTGGACTGTTCTGGGTCAGGCACACTGTTAACCTTCCCAGACCTGAATCATGATAACTTTGAAATCCACATCCCACCAGCACGTGAGCATCAGAGCAGACAAACTGGCAGGATGTGGTTAGGCTGCCAATCCCCGCAAGAGCTCTGAGCCATTCACCTTTGAGAGGAACAACTGCTCTTCCTGGAACTAAGGGCTGGGGCAGCGGGGCCGTGGAGATACTGAGAACGCTGGGGGCCGCTGTCAGCCTGAGCCTCGGCCACCCCTGGAGGCTCCAGCCCAGAGTCCTAGGCTCCTGGCGTGGACACAACCCTTCCCCTGCTGGCCACGAAGGAACACTCACCATCCTCTTGGCTGTGGAGGTTTTGTGGGCTCCGCATCCTCTCGTCCTGGCTGGGACTCAGGCTGGAGGCCAGGTGTGGGTCAGCTGACATCCATGTGGAGTCATTCATATCAAAATCTTCACTGCTCACAGAAGTTTCATCCTGATCAGGGACAAAGAAGGTGGGCGTTGAACAGGGACGGGCTCTCTGCAGCCCCTCGGCAGCATACAAGGTGAACCCAAGGGCCCGAGGGTGTTTGAGAGTGCCCCCATAGGCCATAGGGCACCCCCAAACCTTGAGGTGGGGACGAGTTTCTCCCCCTGGCTCCCACCCATGGAAGTGGCTGGGGCTCTGGTTCCTGTCGGAAGCTGGGGCTGAGGGCCGGCGCTGGCTGTAATTGAAGACAATTACAAGGTCTTGCATCCTGCAGGAGCGGGTGGCAGGGCCTGGCTCTTACCCCTGTGAGCCAAGGTTGAAGCAGGCGCCGTAAACAAGGGCCACTGCTCCCCACTCCCTGCCAACAGCCTTGGGAGGAGGGTTCACTCCACATAGGGCCAGGCGGGCAGACGTGGGCAGCAGGACACGTCGGGCACTGCCGAGGCCAGGCTGACGGCCCCCACCACGCCGGCCGCCCAACTCCCGTGGAGCATGCATGGAATTCCTTTCTCCCACTCCCCCAGCCCAGAGGACATTTCTGTCTACCTCCTTCCTAACCTTTGCTGTGCTTCAAAGATATGCTCTTGGGCGGCTTCCAGAGCTGAAAAGGCCAGCCCCAGAAGTATAGTGAAGGAAGGGGGTGGGGCAGGCGAGGGTTTGGATCAGACCGCAAAGGGGGTTCGGCTCAAGGGCCTGGGGGGCCGCCAGGGCCTTCCAAACAGCCGAAGGGCCTGCAGGCGAGGACCACGCCTGCCTCCTCTCCCCTTGCTGGCTTCAGCGAGCCCTGGGCCAGGCATCCGGGAACCCCCGGGGCGGGGCCCCTTCCACCCGGCCCTCCAGTGGGAAGGGACCCCACCTCCTTCAGGCCCAGCCTCTTTCAGGAGCAGCAGCTAGCAACTGTGTTTGGGAGCTGGCTGTAAAACGCAAGAAAGATGACCCAGCAGCTCCCACACCCTGGAGCTCTGGCTTTGCCCCCGCCCCTCCCCCATCCAGCAAGATACAATGGCCTCTGTGGGCCCCCAGTAAGGACCTCTGGCAGAGCACCACCCCCCCCAAAGCCTCCCTCCAGGGGCCCCTCACAGAGGTCTCTTTTACAGCAAGCAAGCAAACACACTCCAGTTTGAACTTTCTTCGGCTGCTGTCCGAGGCAGACACATCTGCTCTGCAAGTGCTAGGGAACCAGTGGGTGCTCCTCCACTCCCTCCCCCACCAGCCCGGCTGGCAGGGAGTTTCCTGGAATTTACAGCTTCTGGGCAGCACAGAGGAGTGGGTATCCTCTGTGGCTTAATCAAGAGGACGACAGCTCTGCCCAGCTCAGGGGTCCCCATGCTGCTCGCACAGAGCCTCGGGGCACAGGGACCACGTGTGCCCTAGGGGCCCACCCCCCACACACACAGCCGCCCTGCCTCCCTCCCACAGGCTCCCTGCTCCTCATACACAAGAATGCGCCTCCACAGCTGTCCCTGGGTGAAAGCCCGCTCACTCAGACTGCATTCTCACACCTGGAGGGACACACGCACGTTCAAAGGGTTCTCTGCAAAAAGGGCAACACAACTCTCCCTGCGCTAACTGGGCAGGGACAGGGGGGTGAGGGGCGGTGAGCAGGTGGGGAGAAGGACCCTCAGAGGCATAGGGCCATCTGGGTTCTGGGAGCCAGGAACTGGGCCACCCTCGAGTGGGCTTTTGGCTCCTTCCTGGCTGTCTCGGGGTCACTGGACCCTGAAGTCCCGGCTGAAGCAGGAAGGCCTTCTCCTGGCTCTTGTGGAAACACTTGTGACTTAAAGGACCAAGTAGTCTATTAACATCTGGAAGCACCACCCACTTAAAATTCTCCATCCATTCAACAAGTTACTTAATGAATATCTATGTGAAACTCGCTCAGTTGTGTCCAACTCTCTGTGACCCCATGGACTATACAGTCCATGCCATTCCCTTCTCCAAGGATCTTCTCAACTCAGGGATCAAACCCACGTCTACTGGATTTAGATGCTGGAAAATTTACCCGTGGACAAGTCATGGCCTTCCTGGTGCTCACTGTGGAGAGGGATAGCGGGGGAGAGGGACCATCAGCAGAAAAACTCATAATATCGGGAGTGTTAGGGCAACACAATAAAGAATAAAGCAGGACAAGAGGGGCGAGGGACCTGCAGGACTGCGGTTCCCAGAGTGGCCAAGAAGGGCTTGCGAGTCAGACAATCAGAGCAGAGGCTTGCAGAAGGGAGGGAGGTTGTGACAGGTGGTCCCTGTGGGGAGCTGGTGGGTTCCAGCACACGCTGGAACACATGCTGCCACACACTGGTGAGTTCCAGAGGCAGTCAGGAGGCCACTGTAACTAGGGGATGGGTGAGCTACGTGGGCAGTGAAGCCATTTGGGGATGTCTCCTCCTAAGGGGCACATAATCCCAGTGGGCATCTTCCACTCAGAGAAAGGAGTTCCACCAAACACACAGGTTTTCTTCATCAAGGAGCAAGGAAAATTCAGAACCGCTGAGTGCAGTGCTGAACCTCACTCTAGCCCCACTCGGCCACAGTTTAAAACAACGATGGAAGCCATGGTTTATCAGTTGCCAAGTGCATCACAGGCCCACTGGGTGCATGCAGTTATCAGCCCCATTCTACAGATGAGGAAGCTGAGGCTCCAAGGAGTGAAGGCACTCACCGAAGGTCATGAGCAGAGCCAGAAGCATACAGTCCTGAAAGCCCAGACGCTAGCTTCCTTCCTAGCCCCTCACCTGGAATGCCCACGGTGCACCTCAGAACCCAAACTCCAAACGCACATCCCCCTTCTCCATCAAGTCCAGCTCAGGCTCCATCCCACCTCGCCTCACACAGCCTGCCTGTCTGTACCATCAGCCCGGCAGTTGGGCAGCAGAGAACTCAGCTGCAGCGGCCAGCACGGTGGCTCTCTGCCCTCTCTTCCCCAGACAGCCTTAAGTCTTTCCAAGAGTGGGGAGCGGGCTCTATGTTCTCTGGACAAAGCCAGTGAGACCAGTCAAATTGGCTGAGTTGCCTGGCATGACACTGGGGTTTAACAAGGATGCAGCATCAGTCTGACAAGCAGGGGCTTGGTCCTGTTACACGCGGTTCCTGAATGGAGACCATATGAAACCTGGACCCTGGCTGGCAGGCGGGTGGCAGCATGCTGCCGTGCGGCATTCCCTGCCTGCAGCTGCCAGGCGCCCCCATGCAAAGCCTCGGGTTTCTCTGGCTCGGATCACTTAACTGTTCGCCCAAATGGTCCCCCTCCACATCTCCCTGCCTGGACAGGCCAAACTGGGCAGAGGTGGGCTACATTTTACACTGAATTGCGATCACCCAATAAGGAAGAGCATCCAGTGCCCATCCATGAGGGGCTCTGAGACGAGGGTTGTCTGAGCTTTTCTTGTCCAATAGGAACAGCAGGCACCCCTGTCAGGCCTCTCTCCAGATCTGGTACCCGCCCTCCCCGCCTTGGACCTGCCTTAGCTGCCCCAGGGCTCATGAGATCTGAACCCAAGCAGTCTGCTCAGCGCCCACATCACAGTCCACCACTTGGAGGGGCCGCCTCACCACACTTCCTCCCTTCAGTCGAAAGAACCAGATGCCTTAACAACAAAGCGTCTCAGGATGAGACCCAAAGGAAATTTATGGGAGGTGAAGCTATATTTACACCCACACCTGGACCACTCTTATCAATGAATAGATGCGCACTGATGGACCACCTACTATGTGCTGGTGCTGTGTTAGGAGCACTGAGACTACAGCAGGACTCCTTCCCTCCAGGGCCCTGTTATTCAGAGAAGGACAGAGACACCTTTTGACCCACGTGTAAGCACTGAAGGAAAAGGGGGCTGGGGAACCCCCTCTCCACTTATCCACTGACTATCAAGCTTTCCCCAGTGAGTGTGCCCATAGCCCCCAGCGTTTTGCCACATGAATCCCTGTTCTGTGGGTGATGGTTCTGTTTAAGCTTTTGACACCACTGATACAGAAATTTTTTAAAATTTATTTATTTTTATTTGGCCTTAGCTGTGGTCTTAGTTGTGGCATGCTGGATCTTTAGCTGTGCCATGTGGGATCTAGTTCCTCCACCAGGAATCAAACCCTGGCCCCCTGCACTGGGAACGCAGTGTCTTAGCCACTGGGCCACGAGGGAAATCCCTGATACAGTAAATTTTTAAACAAGAAATCAAATTTATGATGCCTAACTTAAAAAAATACACCAAACTATAAGTTCTAATCAAAATCAACTCCTACATCCTCACTTCCGGGCAGACCTGCCAAGAGAAGGCTGCCCAAGCCCCCTTTGCCATCCATCTGCTACGGCAGAGCCCCCTGCAGACTGTCACCTCACTGGCTCACACCAGGCCCAGGCTCCAGGAGCAGGCCAGTGACACAGGCAATTACCAACACACAATTCAGAGCCTGTCAGCGATGAGCAGAGTGGGACATACCTGGGCCTGAGGGACCTGCAGGAGGTGATGGTGAGAGTTACCGAGAGCAGGCCCAGAGGTCCACAAGTCGGGCACTCTGGAATCCCAAGGAAACCTGGTCTACTAATTTCTCTTTCTGTAAACAAACTTCATTGAAACTTTCATTAAAAAATAAAGGAGTGTGTACAATCCATTATTTCTAGGGCCCCTCTTCCTAGACCCCACGTGACTCCTGGCTCTGGCTTCAGACACCCTGCAGGCTGCAGCCTTGCCCACCTGTTGACAAAAGGTCATCATTTATTTGGCGCCAAAGGACCTGAGCCACTTGTGGGGTCACAGAGCGACTGGGTCAACTGCCCTTCTGAAAAGGGAACTCAAGAGTTGGGGGGGGGGTGCGGCAGGAAGACAGCACTCAAGGCTGCTCCTGGAACACACCCCAGTCTGGGAGCCCTGACTCTGGGCAGGAGGAGAGGAGCCGACCAGACCCTCCCTGCTCTTATCTGCAGTCCAGAATTCACGGGCAGGTTCAGTTTCTCTCCACCCAGGTTCTGAGGCCCTTCCTCCTCTGCAGGCAAACTAGCACCAACCGCTGCCCAGCCCAGGAGGAGGAGAAAATGGGAGACCAGAGGGGAAATGGTGGAAACGCGCCTGTATCCATGGCGTGTAACCAGGGGCAGGTGCTATCAGTAACCTGATTATTTTACAACTGGGGTCAATTTCTCGGGAACTGGGTTCCTGGTGCCTCTGAAGCTGAGCCATTTGCATCCTCCAGGACAGGGATACTGGGGTGTGCCTCACCCAACATTTTCCAGGCCTCTCCTCAGAGCTGTAACTCTCTCTCTACTGCTTGCTTTCAGAGAGAAAGGGAGAAGGATTTGCTGCGAATTTAGTGCCGTTGTGAGCAGTAAGCCCTGATCAGGAGCCTTGGGTGTGTGTTTCAGAGGAGGGGTGGAAGGCAGGAATGGGCCAGGCAGGAAACAGACCCCTTCTCTGTCCAGCCCCTTGGGGTGGGTTTGATGAGAGGCTGAAGCTCTTGCCAGGAAGACCACCAGGCTCAAGGCAGCTGCCCTGGCACTGGCTCTACCCCAAACCAGTGGACACCAGAGTGGACAAAGTGAGCACCTCCTTCTGGAACACCTGTAGGCCCCTCCCAGGCCCTGGAAATTCTTCAGCGCGAGGCAATTCCCCTGCCTGTCTCCATGTCAGCGAGCATTACACACACAGCCTTCTGAGCATGCCAAGGAGGTACTGAACTGCATTTGACCCCAACTTAACCACTTCAGCTCATCAGATGGCTTATTAGTGGAAGACGAACCCCTCCTCCCCCAGGATCCAAAGCAACAAGGGTTCAAAATGCTGGTTGGGAAGGAATAGCACAAATGACATCTTAGGGTGGTCTGAGCCACAGCTCCTGGGGGCTAGGGAGTCCCAAGGCTGCAGCTCATGCCCTCGTCCCAAACTCACCTGGCCACCAGGGGCAGATGCCAGGCTCCTTGGGACACTCCACTCAATTCCACTCCTTCCTGCCAGCATACCTCCTCTGCTTCCTAGCCATACAAGCTCTTCTGGGAAACATGAAGTGGGGAGAGCTGACATAGCCAATCACCTACCACATTTTAGGTTCTCTCTCTCTCACACACACGCACACACACGCACAGGGTCTGTCAGAGACGTCTGCATCGACACAGGGGTGCTCTGTTGTCTCGGCTGTCATGGGTGCCTGGATGCTGGGGTGAGCATTTTCAGCACCTTCCTACTAGTGTATTGAGTGTAAAACGGGCTTTTGTTTCCCAAGCAAAGGCAACTGGCTGTTTTCCCAGCACTCCTCACCACGAGGGCCTCATTGATACCCCAGACCCTGCCATGAACAGGGGTCTCCTTAAAAGGGAGGCTGGAGAGATGAGCTTCAGCAGACAAGGTTCTTCCAGCAGAAAAGTGGGCTCGAGAGAAACCACTCTGCACTAATCCCCTGTAGGAGTTTCCTTCCAAGGAAAGGACCCAGACAAGACAAAAAAAAAAAAAAAAGTTCTTGAGCAACTCAGGGCCAATGCGGCTCCACATGGCCCCAGGGTGACTCAGGCCACATAAGTTCTCCCAGATCAGCCTTTCCAGCTGGGAGAGGAAGGCCCCGGGCGCTTGGTTTCCTGCTGTTCCTCAGGACGGTGCTGAATGGGGTGTTGGCACCCAGCCATGGTGCAGTGGATGCGGGAGGGGGGTGGTGCTGTCTCCAACCCCCACTCTCCAAAAGAAGCCCACCTTGAGATGGGATTAAATTAAGCTTGATAGTATTCACCTAAGAATTCAGGCTGTAATGGGTTTCCAATGTAGGGGTAATTCACTACCTCCTGGCTAAACCATCACTGGGGCTTGGGCCCTTTATGGGTCCTTCCCTCAGAACAATTCGAAGCCCAGAAGCAAGGGGCAGGCAGGAAGGGGCCCCTGGTCATGACTCTCTCTGGAGCAATTGTGAGAGCCCCACAACACTCTCCCCACACCCCCAACCTGGTAGGACAGGGGCCCAGGCTGGGGTTTCCAGCTCATTCTGGGATAAGTAGGGCTTTATCTCAAGGGAGAATCTATTTCAAGCCACAATCCTTCTCAGAAAGAGGAGGAAATCACAGAGTCCAAACACCATTTCAGGTGAAATCAGGAGGTTATTAATCTCCCCTCAGAGCAGACAGAAAGAAAAATCAATGTTTTAGAAGGGGGAAAAAGGTTCCATTTGAATTAATGGGTTTGTGGCTTCTCCATTGATCTGCGCCTCTTCACACTTTCTTTTTGTGCTTTTGTGCTCTTGGGGAGGAGGGAGGAAGAAGGGAATGGGGAGGAAGGGGGTGGGCCTCCCGATAAGGAAAAGGACGGTCTAACCTTAACCTTTCTCCAGGAATAATGCTAATTAGTGAGGCTTAATGAGAACTTCCCCCAGGAAGCGCGGCCCGCTAGGGGCGACTGGACTCGGGCAAACGCGGCTCCAGGTGGGAGTAGAGAGCGAGGCGGGGGGGCGGTCACTTCTGAACCCGAGCGGCTGGAATAAAAACGTGAAGTGCACTCCCCCAACCCCCGCCGCCCGAAAAAGTGTCCAGCCTCGGAGAAGCGAGAGCGGCGGACGGAGGTGTAAATCCAACTTAACCCGGGCGCGCGCCCAGGCTCTGGCCAGCTGCCCCCGACCCATGCGCCCCGGTCCGTAAGGAATACCCCTAAGACCGGGGCCGCCGATACCCCAAGCTTCTGCTCCGATCCTTCACTTGACAGGGGCACCAGGTCTGGTCCAGGGAGGGGCGGGGGTCTGCTGAAGTGGGCTCAACTCTGCAAACCCCGTCTCAACTCCCCGCGCCGAGGCAGGGAGCCCCTCCCTGCCACTCAACGCTTCCCGTCCTCACATCTCCAAACAGTCCACTTCCCTTCTCGCTACGGCCTCGGCGGCGGCCACTCAACCCTGGCCCCCACCCCGCCGCCTGCGAATGCCTGCCTCCCCGGGACGCGGTGCCGAGCCCGCCGCAAACCGTGCGGCCGCGGCACAATACCGCGGCGCGGCGCACACAATCACCGCCCCCCAGGACCGGCGGCGCGCACGGCGCGGGAGTGGGGGGCGCCCGGCAGCCCCCCGCACTCGGGGCCGGTCGACCCTCTAGAGATAGGAAGGAGAGGGTGCTGGGCCAGGTAGGGGGAGGGATGAGGGCGCGCTGGACGCGCCGCCGAGCGCTCCCGGGGGTGAGCGCCCTTAAGGGGGAAGCGCTAGGAGGAAGATTCTTGCGGGGGACGGAGCCCGGGAAAGAAGGCGATGGGATCTTTGCCCGCCCCTTGCTCCCGGAGGACCCAGTCTTCGAGTCCGGGGTGAGGGTTGGCGGGGGGCGCGCGGTCGGCTTATCCGCGTACAGGTCAGAAGAGAGACTTGACCCAAAGAAAGTGACTCAGGCACCTTTAGGAACTCTCGGCACCCTGGGCCTTCGGCAGCCCTCGACCCCTACGCGTCCCCGGGTTCCCAGGGGACGCGGGTCCTCGCTGGGCGGGGCTGCTGGGCCAGAGGCCTGGGCCCCCCGGCGTTCAGAGCGAGCCCCGGGTCTGGGAAAGACAGGCACGTGGTCGGCTCTGTGCTGCCCGCCCCCCAGCCTCTGGGCCCCCACCTTTTCTCGATCAAGTTCAAGCTCGGGTTCCTCGGCGTTGCTGCCCACTCGCTGCCCCCTCCCATCCCCCTCCTCTATTCCGCACCATCTCGCTTCTTCACTCTTCCTTTGTCTCTTTCCCACCACTTAGTTTCCACCCTCCCCTGCTCCCCTTCCCTACTGGCGGGCGCCTCGGAGTCCGGGTGCGCTCACCTGTGCGACCCAAACATTTCCACCATCTCCAGCGCCCGCCGCCAGCCTGCTCCCGGGTCCGTCCCCGCTCCCCCTCCCGCCGGTCATTGTGCTCCCCTAAACCACACCGCGCGGGCTCCTGAAGACGCGCAAGATACAGTTGTAAAGTAACAGGATAACATCAAGAATGCTGCTCCATCCCAGACCCGGGAGCGCGCGGTCCAGACACAGCATCGCAGTAGGGGGAAGACCCGCGAGGATCAGAGATGCGGTGCCGCGCGCAGACGGTCCTCGTCCACCTGGGGTGCAGGAGACCGCACCGGTCGTCGCGGGGGTGTGGGACCCCGGACCTCTGAGCAGCCTCAGACACAGCCTGGAACATAGCGCGCTCGTATCCCAACAGCAGAATTAGACTCCCCCCACCCACCCCCCCGCCCAAAGCAAGATTAGATCCCTACAGAGAAGACGGGTCAGGGGCAGACTCCCGCTCCCCAAATCCACACCCTCCAACAAGTCAGCCTTCAGAAAAACCCTGTGTTTTAAAGGGGTTGGAGAGCTGCCCTTGTGGAATTCTGTGAGGAAATAGCAAAAAAAAAAAAAAACACCACACCAGAAACGATCCCATCTCCTGATTCCTCTGGTCCCATCCAAAGAGGAAGGGCAATTTCTACTGACTTTACGCTACAATTCATTCACAGGGAAACCAGCGAAGAAGAGAAAACGAGACAGCCAGCGGGATTGTTTGCAATTTTGAAACAGACTGCCTTTAACCCTCCAACTTTTTTTTTTTTTCTGTAAAAAGCCTTTTTCTTTCTTCCACTGAAAGCTTTGCATTGTGAACAATCCGAGGTAAACAAGGCTCCCTCTACAGGTACGAGTTAGAAATACAATATCACAGGTTCAGAGCTCAGTATTCACCCATTAGAAAAATAAAAAAATGACAACACATCGAATTAACAGCGCACAGACTTCCTTCTGCACACGCTAAAGATTTCACTGTCGAAATAAGCCCCACACTTTATTTTTAAAAGAGTCTCTAAGCATGTTACTCATTAGCACCTTTCATCCCTAAAACCAAATGTGTTTTCAAACCAGTTCTCTTCCCTCTTCTCTCCATGAGATCTTTACGTCCCCTCCTCTGTGGTAGGAGACAGTTTGGAAACTTCACTGCCTGAACGTCCACACACAGATAATGATTTTTAGAATTAACTAGTGGCCATGATTCTTGAGTTCATACAGGGAAATGTGGCTGTTTCCAACACGGGAACTGCCCTTCCTCACTCTGCAAATGACATAATTCAAGCCCAGGATTTCCCATCTCTTCTCCCAACATTTCTGGAGACCTTTGACTTCTCCTGGCCTGAGTCACGATTTCACAGCAATGGTGGACATCTGGGCTTGAAATATAAACCCAGATCCAACTGGTATTCAAAGGCGGAATTGAACCCAGATAACCCACCTCTTCTCTGACAAATAAGAGAGCTAGTGCCGCCCAGAAGGGCAGAGCAGTGATTTTCTCTAGGCATGAAATGTGAACTCATTTACCATCCCTGAGATAAAACAGCTCCAGCCCCACTCGACCCACAGGAAGTGGCTGGGGGCCCTGGAGATGCCTGGCTGTTTAGCAGCACTGCGAATTAGGGGAGTTTTCCTGTGTGCTGAAGCCTGCAGAAACCTCCTGGCTCTTTAATTCCTGCAGGAGCTGCCTACTCCTTGAGTAACCTTGTGTAGGTTGATTTCAGCGTCTTTGTGCATCTCCTTAAAGTGGCCACAGCATGGGTCCCAACAAGGAATGGCATGACCTAGTTTCTTGACCACTAATTCTCCCAGTGATGGTCTCTTCTTCCAGCCCCAGTCTGGTGAGAGACCACAACAGAGAAAGGCTACTCTTGTCTGCTTAAGGGTGCAGTACTGCCTTCATATCCCTTCCAGGCTCGACATACAGTGGGTGCCTTTGTAAATGGCGGCGTTTGCTCTGTGGAGCTTCTTAAGCAGCAAACCACTCCAGGCAGATTCCCATATGAAGCGAGCATGCTCCAGGAGCAGGGACCTGACCATGGGAACCAGTAGTTCGTGATTAGGAATAACAGGATCTTATCGTGACCAGAATAGATACTACTCAAGCATCTCAGTGCATTCAAAAATGCTTTTCCCTGCAAATTACTTATAAAAGACATGTACCTGCACCAAGGCAAGGCTGGCAGACACTCCCCAACTAAGTGATCAAATCAGCAGACCCTGAAGTGGAGCCCACCTGAAACATGCGCTCAGCTCCTGAAGGGATGCAGTGAAAACACCTGTCACCTGTGTTGAGTTCACCCATGTCAAGTCCCCCCACGCAAAATGCTTAACCTGAATCTGATCATGAAGAGACAACCAGACAAGAAATACTGAAAGACACTCTCCGCAAGTGTCCCGGATTCCTCAAATATTCATTGTCATCAGTCTGACAGTTCTCCATCACAAGACTAAAGAGAAATAACAACGGAATGCAAAGTTTGGCTCCTGGTCGGATCCTGGAGACATGGGATGAGGTGGTGATGGGGTGAAGGAGAAGCAGAGGATGGGGGGTGAGGGGTGGAGGGCACACAGGGGACACCAGGTGGGCTCTGGGCTGAGTAGTCAAGGAAGCCCCTCAGTGTGAGAAAGCCCACATGGGCCCTGCCCCTGGGATGGTGGAAGTTGACACTTGGGTGAAGACTTGGGGACACAGTCTTGCAGGTAGAGGAAAACAGCTCAGATAGGCCCTGAGGCGGGAAGAGACTTGGAAAGAGCAAGGGGGAGGTTGGGAGGAGAGGAGGGGAAGAGGGCATGTAGGGCCCAGCACTCAGAGCCTTGGACACTACCATGAGGTGTGGGACTTTTATTTTAAGAGCGAGGAAGTCATGCAGTCTCAATTATGAGATCAGAGGAGATTAGGTTATATCTTATTATATATCAGAAGTGGTTTGGGGGTGACCATGAAGGAGGTGGACTAGAAAGAGTTTAGCCAAATGGGACTGGTTCCAGTTCTGGCTGTGACACTAAACAAGTGTCCTGGGTACCGGTTTCCTCATCTACAAGGTGGATAATAAAATAGTGTTTTTACTGTGTTTGACACCAAAATTTCCCCTTTGACATTAGAAACTGCCAGCCTCCCAGCTGTCCCCAGATGAGCCTCGCCTCCAAGTATCATGCCCTGGGTCCCCCGGCACAATGGATAGGGCAGTGGAATTGAGGGTCTATGACTTCTGAGGTTAGGTTAAAACACAAGCTTGCTCCTTCCCCCAGAGGGAGTACTGGTTCAGCAGCAGCTTTTGTCGGCAGCATCAGGAGGCTGCTTCTCACAGCGCTGGTCAGCAGCCTCTCCACAGATGCTGCTGCACCAGTTTCCTCAGCAGCCAGTGGCGCCTGGCAGTTCCCATTTCACTACACGCTTGTCAGCGCTTGGTATCAGCAACCTCTTTCATCTTCGCCAATCTGAGAAGTGAAAAATGGTGTCTCTCTTTGCCCTCTTCATTTGGGAATGGGAGCCTATATTTACGCATATCATGTGTTTACTGCTAAGTCATTTCAGTCGTGTCTGACTCTGTGTGACCCCATAGACGGCCTACCAGGCTCCCCCGTCCCCGGGATTCTCCAGGCAAGAACACTGGAGTGGGTTGCCATTTCCTTCTCCAATTCATGCAAGTGAAAAGTGAAAGGGAAGTCGCTCAGTCATGTCAGACTCTTAGCGACCCCATGGACTGCAGCCCACCAGGCTCCTCCGTCCATGGGATTCTCCAGGCAAGAGTACTGGAGTGGACTGGTCACATGTAATTCTTTTTTTTTAAAAAAAAACAATCTATGGGGTGGGAGGTGGGAGGGGGGTTCAGGATTGGGAACTCATGTACACCCGTGCCTGATTCATGTCAATGTATGGCAAAACCAATACAGTATTGTAAAGCAAAATAAAGTAAAAATAAAAATAAAAAATAAAAAAAAAAATCTATTCATATTCTTTGCCCTTTTCTCTACTGGGTTGTGGTCTTTTATTTTTTGTAAGAATTGTTTAGAAAGGGAGGATATTAGTCTTTTGTTATAAAATTTGCTAATATGTTTTCCTTTTATTTTTATTTTGTTTACAATGCGATTTTTTGCCATATGAAAATTTTACATTTTTATATCATCCAGTTAGTTTTTTTCCCCTTAGGGCTTTAGGATTTCAGGTCAAAACAAAGGTGTTTTTTTTTTTTTTTTTTTCCACTCTAAGATTATAAATGTAATTCACCCATATTTTCTTCTAGAGCATTTATAGCTTCATTAGAGTTAAATCTTTATTCTATCTGTAATTTATCTCCATATAAGAAGTGAGGGAAACTGAGAAAATCATAATTCAAAAAGGCACATGTACCCCAATGTTCACTGCAGCCAGGACATGAAAGAAACCTTGATGTCCATTGACAGATGAATGGATAAAGAAGATATAGTACATATACACAAGAGCATATTACTCAACCATAAAAAGGAACAAAATTAAGTAGTATGTCGTGATGTGGGTGAACCTAGAGTCTGTCACACAGAGTGAAGCAAGTCAGAAAGAGAAAAATACCATATATTAATGCATATGCATGCAATCTAGAACAGCGGTGCAGGTGAGCCTGCTTGCGGGGCAGAAGTAGAGACACAAACTGGGGAATAGACCTGTGGACACAGCAGGGGAAAAGGAGGGCGAGGCGAATTGAGAGAGTAGTACTGACATGCGTACACTACCGTGTATAAAACAGACAGCTAGTGGGAAGCCCTGTGTAGCACAGGGAGCTCAGCTCAGGGCTCTCTGATGACCTGGAGGAGTGGGGTGGGGGAGGGGAGGCTTGGGGGGAGGGGATATGAGTATACATACAGCTGATGTTGCTGGTTGTTGTACAGCAGAAACTAACACAACCTTGTAAAGCAACTATACTCCATTTTAAAAATAAAGAAGTGTGGCGAAGCTCTAGCTTATTCTGTTTTTTAATGGCTATCCAAATTGTCCCAATACCATCTTTTAGATAACTCATCTTCACCCACTGACTGGAAGCACCATGTTTATAGAGTACTAATTTTCCATTATTTAGGGAACTGCCTATTCTATCGATCTGTCTATTCCTGTCTCGACAGTATAGCTCTGGAATATATTTTAATGTCTGGTAGAACCAGCACTCACCTCTATGCCCACCATGCACTGTCCCTGCCTCAGCATAATAGGGACAGTTAATCCCTTCCCACAGCAGACAGTGGCCTAGGTGCAGTGCAGTTATGACATGGGGGAGATGTTTCTGATTAAGGGGCTGTTAGCGGGTGGTTCCTGGGTAGCTCAAACAGTAAAGAATCTGCCTGCAATGTGGGAGACCTGGATTCAATCCCTGGGTCGGGAAGATCCCCTGGAAAAGGGCATGGCAATCTACTCCAGTATTCTTGCCTGGAGAATCCCATAGAGGAGCCTGATGGGCTCTAGTCCATGGGGCTGCAGAGGAATTGGATACAAGTGAGTGACTAACACCCGGAAGAGGTGACATCTACTCCGAACCAAAGAAGGCAGGAGGGACGTGACTGGTGACCAATGGAGAGGGCTTCCCAGCAAGAAGAGGAGTGTGGCTAGAAGCTCCAAGCTTGACCCATGCCTGGATTCAGAATACCTGGTCTTCAGGCTGGGCAGTAACTCAGTGTGTCCATTGATTCCTCACATGCGCTGATTTTTGCCCAGCTGGCTGCCAGCTCACAGTCGGTTTGACACCTTTGTGGAAATCCAGGAGAAGCTGTCCCACACTGTTCCCGCACACCTTCCCTATTCAGATAAATTTCCCATGATGCACAGAACTGAGAGCCTGACTTGTCAAAATGCAGTTTCCTAACAACCACGACAAAGGTAAAAACAACAATTTCATCAACTGCGTTTTCAGAAATAAGTTGTTTTAAAATGCCATCAGTTAATCTCTCTTCGTGACACTCTCCGACTCCACACCTTCAGTGGCTTCCCGTTGCTGGCAGACTCAGGTCAGAGCTCTCTGGCCTCGTGTTTTAAGGGCTTCCACGGCCCAGCTGGCCTGAGAGCCTTTTGTTTCAAACTTTGACCTCTACACGTCCAACAGACTCACCTCTTCTGTCCCTCAATCACCCATGTGTGATCCCCCCCAAGCCTTTGATCAAGCATGCTTCCAGACATGTTTTTTCCCCCACAAATATGTATAGTGCCCCTCCACATGCCAGGCACCGTATGATAAGTATGGGTGAGACAACAATGGGCATCACAGGTCGGCCTGCTTGGAGCCTGCAGGCCAGGAGAGAGAAATTAAACAAAGGACCACAAAGTTTCTAGTCACAGGATATGTATTCAGTTTGCACGTGACAGGGGCAGGGCCCGCTAGGAAGGAAGTACCTAGTAGGTGAGGACATAGAGGATCCTGGAGGGCTCCACTGAGGAGGTGACGTTTAAGTTGGGCACTGAAGGATGCATGGGTGTTCACTAGGTAGAAAAATACTTTGGGCCATCAACAAAGACATCCTCCACCCCTGCCAGATGTAGGCCCCTCTGAACTCAGAGTGGCACTCTCACAGACAACCCAGCTGGCTCTGGTGACACGTCTCTGTCAGTCTGATGTCACAACTCACTGTGGTCCTTCCCATTTCCTGCATTATACATCTTCCCCAACTGGACCATGAGCTCTCAGGGGTTGCGACAGGCTTTTAGATAGCAGAGTCCCAGGCAGCATTGGGCCCTGTACGGACTCACCGATGCATTGCTCAGGACTCCGACCTGCCCTCTGTCCAGCACAGCCCTGAGGTCTGCAACAGAGCTCCGAGTTAGGTGCACTTCCCGCTTAATGCAGACCACACTTCACAGCTCCCCAAAGAGGGGCAACCTACCTCCTCTCCTTTCTGTCGTAGCACCTCTGGAGAGGCTTGGTCAAAAAGCCAAGACCAGCCCCAGTGGCACTACCACTACTAAATGTGCACGGGACAAAAACGAGTTCAGACGGTCCTTAAAGAGCACACACTGGAACGGTCATAGCAGCACTATGCGCAGCAGCTCTGGCCCGGGAACTCCCAAGCGTCCACGGAGAATGGATGAGGGTGGTTCGCGTGCTGCGGAGTACTGCTCAGCAACGGGAAGGAACAAACGAGCGGCACAGAGCAACACGAGGACCCTCTCAAACTCATGCTGTGGGCGAAAGAGCACACACCGTAGGATTCTATTTATATCAAGTGTTAGAATAGGTAAAAGCCATCTGTGCTAGGGACTACCCTGGTGGTCCAGTAGTCAAAAATCCACCTTGCAGCGCAGGGGACTTGGGTTCAATCCCTGGTTAGGGAACTAAGATCCCACATGCCGCAGAGCAACTAAGCCTGCACATTGCAACTAGAGAGTCCATGCACCACAGTGAAAGGTCCCGCATGACATAATGAAAACCCCACATGCCACAGCTGAGACTTCAAGCAGCCAAATAAATAGAAAAGAAAAGAAAAGCAATCTGCGCTATTAGACATCAGGAAAGTGGTCACCCTTGCTGGGGGCTAGTGACCAGAGGGGGACATAAAGAGCCTTTGGGGTGCTGACCAAGTTCTGTTTCTTGATGTGAGTACTGGTCACAACAGGTGGATTCTGTTTGTAAAAATTTACTAAGCCATCCACTTAATGATATGTGCTCTTTTCTGTATGTGTGTTAAACTTCCATTAAATTTGAAAAAGGGGGAAAGAAGCTAAGGCCAGTTACTATGGCCGAGGTCAATGCAATCAATTACCATGACCCACACAACACCGGGCACGGTGCTGGGTGCTAGGCTATGTGACCCTATTTCACCACCTAAACAACAAGGATGATATTAATTGCCACTCTGCATATGAAGAGTAGGGACTCCGGGAGGAAGATTAAATGACACATCCAGTCACCAATAGCTCAGAGACCAGGGGACATGCTCACAGTCACAGAACAAAAGTTAGTGGCCTTGCTGGGGTTTAAAGCAGGGTGCACTGATCTCCAAGGCACGTGGTGGACCCCAGGCGGGACCCCAGAGCTGGACTGCGGGATGCTGTGCTTCACCCACCTCCAGCAGAGCAGAGAGGGGAGGCTCTGGGGCTGGGTGAGTGGAGGCTTCCCTGGGCTGGGAGCTGGGAATGGGCTGGGGCTGCTCCACGGTGGGCTTCTCCATGCAGCCCCCGAAGGCAGCTGAGCCTGGGGGCCCGCTGCGTTGCAGCTCTGGCTGATCCTCAGCAGGTGACCGGAGGGGCAGTGGGGTCCCTCTGAAACTGGCACAGGTGGCACTTCCCATTTCAGCCTTGAATCCCTCCATGACGGAGCTGTGGGTGTGTGTGTTGGGGGGTAGGGGTGGTATGTGGCAGCCAAGGCTTTGGGGCCAGAGCTGGTGCACAGAGGCCTTTCTGGTGGCTGAGTCAGCCTCTAGGGTAGAGGTGGAGCAGGAGAGTAGGGGATGGGCTTTGTTTGCATTCGGGCCCTTCCTCAGTGTGATTTCAGGCAGGTGACTTCTCCATGCCTCAGTTTCTTCATCTCTGAAATGGGGGCACAGTAACAGAAGCTTGTTTCTGAAGGCTGCCTGCCGTGCGGCTTAACCGCAGGGAAGCCTGCAGGGTGCGGACTGATGCCTGGTGTAGAACACCTGCCCAAAGCCTAGCTATTGTTAATAATGATGCTGATATGAAAGATAAGTAATTAACGATACAGACATTGGTCAGCAAACATTTTTTGAGACCCTACTGGGTGCCAGGGCCTAACCCTGGTGAAGGACCGTGGCGGTGAGATAAGCAGACCTGGGCCAGCACTCGCGGGGCTGCTGCTGCAGGCCTTCAGCCTGGCCTGCCCTCACCACCGCTTCCTTTGTCCCTTCCCTTCTCCTCGCTTCCTCCCCGCCCATCCCTTGGGAAGTCACAGCATTATCCTGGGAGGGAACGCAGCTCTCCCTCCCACTCACTCTGTGGCTTCCAGCGAGCTTCCTGAGCTTCAGTTCCCCCACGTTGTTTGTGTGGGACCTGGTACATGGACGGCCTCAGACAATGGTTCCTGCTCCCCTCCTCGCTACCCGCTCCTCCTCTCCTTTCTCCCTGCTTCCCCTCTGTTTCCTTCTCTTACTGTTCTTCTCCTTGTCCGAACCTTTGGGAACTTAACACCCAAAGGCATTGTCAGGCTCAGTTGATGGTGCCAAGGCCACGGCAGGTACTGTGGACTAACTTGACACCCAGACTCAGCATTTCTCCCTTCTGGTCTCAACTATAGAGCGGGGAGGAAGTGAGACTCTTTCTTTCCCAGCACCCCCATGCAGCTGAAGGTGGCCGTGTGACCCTGGCCAATGAGATGTTAACCAAAGTCTGTTGGCAACTCTCTGGCAGTGCTTTTGCTTTGCTGGGCTAAGCTTATGCCACCCCTTCACACCTTCCTCTCGCCTTGAATAGCCACCAACTTGCAAGCATGAGGAAAAGGTCAACAGCGTCACAGAGACACCAACCCAACGTGACTGACGTTACTACCAACAGCTGCTCCTGCACTCTGTTTCAGGTGTAAAAAAACCTTCATGTTTTGTTTCACAGCCAGCTGAGCTTTTGGACCCGTAGTCAAAAGCATCACTGCCTGATTCATAGGGCTCCTGTTTGTGGATGGACTAGACAGCAAGGCCTCACTCCCACGTGGCCTTTCCTCTAGTGTAAACTCAAAGAGACAGATGACCAGGGCTGTGTTGAGGCAACTGCTGTGATACTGCGGTGTGGCGGGGGCACTCAGCAGAGGGAAAGGTGCCAGGCGTTGCACAGGTGTGCCCAGGCACTCCCCAAGCCGCAGCAGTGTTCCAGTTAAAGCAGGTCTGCTGTTTCTGTTTGTTCTCGAGGCACGTGGAGTCATTCCAAACATCCAAGCCTTAAAACGACCATGGCGCTGGCACGGCATGGGCTCCGTCACTCACGGCTACTGAGGTGGAAGCTGCCGGGGAGAGATAGGAGTGGCCAGCCTGGGGCCGGGCTGCCTGTGGTCATGCCAGGCCGGGCCTCTCTCCTGCCTGTATACAGCGCCCCAGCCCACAGCTCAGGGCTGTTCAGGCCCTGTGACCGACTGCTGAAGGCGGGCTCGCGGGGAGCAGGAGGGCTCCGGGGGCCCTTTCCCATCTTTACCAGCAGCACGCCTGCTTGCTGCTGACCCTTGACATGTTAACTTCCTTTCTAGAAGAGTTTCCTTGAAGAAAGGAGTTCCTCTGTCACAAAGCAAACTTTGAAAACCACTGAAGTCTGGCCCAACCTGCTGTTCCAGAAACAGGGAAGCTGCAGCAGGGAGAAGTGAAAGTCAGACTGCTGGCGTGGGGCAGGGCCACACCTAGGGTCAGAGTGGCGGGGCTCTCCTAGCCGCTCATCCCTACTGGCTGTCACCTCCAGTGAAGCCTCCGCCCTTCACCCTGAGCCTCTCCACGCATGTGACAGGTGGGCCAGAGGGTGCTGTCCTCTGTAGGCCTGAGAAGCTGCTCGGGCTTCTCCCAGGCACACAGGCCCCTTGCTCCCCTGTCCTGGCCCCCTTGCTGTTCCCTCCCCAGGGCCTTTGTACTTGCTGTCTGCTTCACCTGGAAAGCCTTTCCTCCACGGGACTGGCCACTTCCTCCCATTTGGGTCTGGGCTTGGATGCCATCTTTTCAGAGAGGCCTTCTCACACAGAGGGGCAGACTATCAGTGGTCTCAGTTTTAATTCTCTGCCCCAAATCTCTCACTTTTGCATATCTGTTTTTTTTTTTTTTTTTTTCTTCTTGATTTATCATCTCTATGGCCTGTGAACTCCCTGAGAGTGGGGTCCTTGTCTATCTCATTCACTGCTGCAGCCTCAGTGCTCAGGACAGTGTCTGAGATGTTGAAGGAATTTGAATGATATCTGAATGAATGAAGGAGAAGATTTTTTTAAAACATACCAAAGAAAGTTAATTTCCTTATCTAATTCCTTCATTTCAAAGAGACAGTATTTAGAAGTTAAACTTAGTGACATATAGTTTCAGGACTACATTTGATCAGAGTGTCACAGTGCAATTTGTTGAATACACTATTTAATTTCAAAATACATTTTATAGAGAGATTTTTAAAAATTATAGCTCCAATTGTTATTGCTAGTATATAAGCATATATATACTTTTAACATTACTGATATATAAAAATAAATGTCACTTAAAAGCTTTTCTAACAACAACAAAAAAAAAACAAAACTATACAAACACAGGGTTACAAGGAGGGCAAGGGTCTGGAGGGCTGTGAGCAGAAGCTGTGGGCCCTTGCCTCCTCTGTCTAGGTGGAGGAGGGGGAGCTCCCAGCCCAGCAGGGGTCAGCGGCTGGTCACCCTGTGAGCAAAAACGAGGCAGCCAGCACAAACTCACAGAGTGACACTGCTGTGCCACCCGGTAATGAGGCAAACACAATCACAACCTGTAAAAATCTTGCCCATGCTTCTTTGAGTCCACCCAGAGCCATTATCTCTAATTGATCTCCAGACATCAGCTGCTGAAGCGTCGGGAACCCTCCTGCATTTTCTAGGTCTGGTTACAAAGCCCAGGCCATCCACCCACGCACCCACCAAGGGATGGAGGGGTCAGGTCTCCTGGAGCAGCTCTTTGCTAGGGGCTGGGACCTGTCTGGGCCCCACCTGAGAAGAAGCCATCAGGCTGGCAGGGTCAAGAAAGTCAAGATGCTGGGTAAAAGCCATAACCCACCCGAGCCGAGCAGCCCGCACTGCAGTGCCTTAAGCAGAAGGCTCCAGAGGCCACCAGGGGTCTCGCTCTCAAAAACGTGACTAAAAAACAGAACTGGAGAAAGCGCCCTGCCCAAGATCTCTCCCTTGTCCTAGATGATCTCTAAGAACTGCAGTCACGAGTGCCGTTGTTAAACACAACAACAACAATAATAGGACTCGGCCACGAGACAAGGCCCCTCCGGGTCTCAGGCAGGCCAGATCCAGAAGGAAGGGGGCAGTCAAGGTGGGCAGCTGGTTCAGTGACCACATGGATGTTTTGACTCGCTCCTTCCTGGCCCAGCCGGGGAGAGTCGCCTCTCCCTTGCCCCCACCTTTTCCCTTGACACAGATAAAAGCATCCCAGGGCCAGCCCGGCATGCAGGACTCTCCTCCAGGCACCAGGCAGCTCGCCTGCCTACACCAGTAAATTATGGCCTCTGCATGCATTTTCCCCCCAGATAATGAGGCTGAAAGGCCGCGTCGGCATCCTCGTGTGCATGGGGCTGGATTCAGTAGCCTGGAAGGGGAGTGAGACTTTAGGAGCAGATGGGGACAATGAGCTGTTGGGGTTTGGGGTATCTACTAACTGCACCAGGCAACTAACTGGCTTTCGAGACAGGGTGCTGGCTCATTTCTGCTGCTTTCCCACAGTCCTTCAGGGAAGCAGGAGGAAAGAAGACAGACACAGATGTCTCTGAACCCAGGCTGCCCTGGCACAACAGCCATAGTGCTCATTTGCTTAGAGTATGTGGAAACTGCAGCAAGTTTCTTAAAAGCACTCAAGGACTGTCAGTGAAATAGTGGCTTGAAGTTCACTAAAACAATGCCCACTGGGGGCTTCCTTGGTGGCCCAGTGGTTGAGAATCCGCCTTGCAATGCAGAGGATACGGGTTCGACCCCTGGTCTGGGAAGATCCCACGGGCTTCAGAGCAACTTAGCCCGGGTGCCGCAACTACTAGGCCCACGTGCCTTAGAGCCCATGCTCCACAACGAGAGAAGCCAGTCCAGCGAGACGCCCTCGCGCGGCAACTGGAGAGTAGCCCCCACCTGTCACAACCAGAGAAGCCCTCTTGCAGCAAGGAAGCCCAGCGCAACCAAAAATAATAAAGAAATAAATAGTAGACGTGTCCTGTTCTCCCTGTCACCATCTTCAGGCGGCTGGGAAAGCTGGGCTGCTGATGTTTTTAGCTCCCAGTTTCCTTCAAGGGACCATGATCCTCCTGGTCCCCAGCCCAGCTTGTTTGCTGGGTGAACAGAAAGGCCTGCGGTCAGGGTCCCCGCTTCACGTTTATGCGGTCGCATCAACGGTGCCTCTACAGCGTCTTTCCCTCATCAAGAATGGTGTATGAAGTTTTTTAGGCATTAGACTTTTTTTTTTTTTCAAGTAACTCTTTTTCAAGTCAAGAAAACGTCTAAAAAGAAAGACAACAAGGAAGGGAACCACTCCTGCTACATAGTAAGACGTATTAGTCATGAGATGTGTCGGATATTAAGACATATTAGTCTCAACATTTAAAGCAGTGTGGAGCTGGCACGTGAATAGACAAAGAAACCGATGGACTGGATAGAAGTAGATTCTGTTTCAGATGGAAATTCAGTAAATTATAAAGGCGGCATTTCAAATCAGTGGGAAGCAAATAGATTCTTTAATAAATGATGTTGACACAAAAGGGTAAAGGAGGATATGTATCTCAATACATATAAGCTCCAAATGGATCAAAGATCAAATATGAAAACATGTGTATTTCTTTGCTGTGTCAGCTGAGAGGGCCTAAAAGAAAGGACACCCCAGTAGCAATAAGCATACTTGGCACCAAGATCTTGGTTTTTTTAAATATGATTCTATAATAAAAGGAAGATAGAACTGATTCTAGGACTGGGGTAGAAAATACATAAGATGAGCCTGGAGCATCTTGTAGTACTGAAAGGTGAAAAAACACTAAAAAAAAAAAAAAAAAATCCTACGAAAAACAAACCAACAAAAACCATTGATGGGGGTGTGTCAAAAGAGCACAAGAACCAACTGAAAGAGTTCCCAGTGGCAAAGCTGGAACAGTTGGAGCATCAAAACAGATACAGTAGTACTGGATTATAACACAAAGTCAAGAATAAACAGCCATATAAATAAATGATTGAATATATTTATAAATGAGGAAGACGAGACAAACCTCCCATGCAAAAGAATTTGAGATAATCTATGCAGATACTTCAGAGAGTTCCTCCCTTTAATATTTCGGGTAAGGAACCCACACCTGACATGTACCAACTGAAGGAAGGTTTCTCATGTCATACCTTCCCCCATTTTCTTCTTGGAATGTAACTAGTCTGGCCTGTTTATAATCCAGTCGGTCCACGCTAGTTCCGTTGTGGTCATCAGTACTTAGTGTCACTGCCATACAAGCGAATTGTACTGCACCATACCCTGAAGGGACCATCAGGTCACCGATTCTTGGACGGAAAGTTACGTCCTCTACGTTCAAGTTAGAGACCCTTCGATTCTAGGGTGTACGAAGTCCTGTTCATTCGAACGTGAAGTATTGGGGGCTCGGACTCGGAAGACCTCGGGCACGGGGTGTTGATCTCTCTTCGGACTCAAGACGTTGCTTCTCAGACCCACGGCGCGGATTCTGGACTACTTTGTCTTTTCTTTGTGCACCATTTTTGTCGTGAGACTCAAACCCTAATCGTTTCTGTTTGCTAATATATATCCCACCTATTTGTTTTTCCAGGATGACATATCATGTCCCTTGATATCAGTAATAGAACACTATTTGGTATCACCTTTTCTTATACTTTTCTTATTATGTATACACACACACACACATTGACTCAGTGAAACAACTTTAATTTGTGTCGTAACACTTAGTTGGTATGAAGTTATTTAAAAAAAAAAATAAACGACACTCCGTCTGTGGTCTTTCTCCTAACAACCCACAACCACAGTTTTACATTGAGAAAAACATCAGACAAATTCCAAAATTCTACAAAATATTTGACCAGTATGCTTTAAAACTGTCAAGGTCATCAAAATCAAGGAAAGGTTGAGAAACTGTGACAGACAAGAGGAGCCTAAGGAGATGTGACAGGTAAATGTAATACTGTATCCCAGGAAGGACTGTGGAACAGAAACGAGGACAGGAGGCAAAAACTAAGGAAATAAACTATAAACTTCAGTTGACAAAGTGCCGAAGAATTGATGCCTTCAACTGTGGTGCTGGAGAAGACTCTGAGGGTCCCTTGGACAGCAAGGAGATCAAACTAGTCAGTCTTAAAGGAAATCAGTCCTGAATATTCATCGGAAGGACTGATACTAAAGTTGGAGCTCCAATACTTTGGCCACCTGATTCAAACAGCCAACTTATTGGAAAAGACCCTGATGCTGGGAAAGACTGAAGGCAGGAGAAGGGGACAACAGAGGATAAGATGGTTGGATGGCATCATTGACCCAATGGACACGAGTTTGAGCAAACTTCAGGAGACGGTGAAGGATAGGAAAGCCTGGCGTGCTGCAGTCCCTGGGGTCGCAAAGAGTCTGACACAACGGAGCAACTGAACAGCAACAACTGGTTTACTAATTCTAACAAATGTATCGACTAATGTAAGGTATTAATAAGGGGAAATTGGTGGGGATAATGTGGAAGTTCTACTCTATCCTCTCAGTTTTTCTCTAAATCTAAAGCTGTTCTAAAAAATTAAAAAATGAAAATACTAAAAGCGGACACAGAGGCAGAGTGGAGTTAGCCTTTTTAAGAGTCAAATGCAGAAGTTACTAGAGAAAAAACTGAAAAGTTTGAGTACATAAAAGCAAACATGACAGAACATGCACGCCATAAGCAAGATCAAAAGACAGAGGGCTGAGGCTGGGAAAAAAGAGGCAACAGCTAACTCCGCGGAGTCAAGGAAAGAAAATGTGGACCTTCTTAATGATCCAGTGGTTCAGAGTCTGCCTGCCAATGCAGGGGACACAGGTTCAAACCCTGGTTCGGGAGGATTCCACATGCCAAGGGTCAACTACGCCCATGCACCACAACTACGGAGCCTGTGCTCCGGAGCCCACGTGCCTGGAGTCCACGCTCGACAACGAGGGAAGCCGCCACAGTGAGAAGCAGGCACACCGCAGTGAAGAGTAGCCCCTCAACTAGAGAAAGCCTGTGCAAGCAATGAAGACCCAGCACAGCCAAACATTAATTAGTTAATTAAATTATTATAAAAAAGGAGGGACTTCCCTGGTGGTCTAGTGGCTGAGACTCCGAGCTCCCAATGCAGGGCTCCTGGGTTCAATCCCTGATCAGAGAGCTGGATCCTACATGCCGCGACTAAGACCCAGCACGGCCAAATAAATAAATAATTTTTTAAAATAATAAAAATGAAAAAGGAAAGGAAATGTAATTATAGTGTGCTAATCAAATCATTTATGAAAAACCTATATAGTCATGATAATATAAATACAATAATTTATCTAAATAGGGAAGTATGGATAATATTGAGGGATGGAAAAAGGAGAAATAATACATGTGTTTAGGAGAAGGTGTGACTGTGTACATATTTATCTCCTCCAGCAAGAAATTAAACAACAGTAACCAAAATAGTCCAAACTGAAAAATCAAGAACTAGCAGCGTGAACACATTTTTTAGAAATAGGAGATGAATACTAGAAGAGATAGCTAAAAAATAAGGAAGAAAAGAAGCTGTCTCTGATGGGTAGAAACTGAAGTGGGGAGGCTGGGACAGGATCTGCCATTTTTCTATCAGATTTTTAAGATATATATTTTATTGATAAACATAAAAGTGATTACAAGTAAATAAAAAAGATGAACACTTGCTAAGCTGTTTCTGAGGGTTAGCTGCCCTGGGGTTACGCGGGAGGGACCAAGGGGTGGAGGGCAGAACCTGAGAACAGCCATGACCCTCGCGCATCTTCTCACAGCAGCAACGTGCCAAGGATCACTCTTTGCCCGCAGAAATCCAAACAGCAACCGTGGTCAAGGTCAGTATTTCAGTGGCTTTTTGTTTTTCTCGCCGCAGTACAAGCCTGCCAGGGACTTTTGGAGATGGGAAAAGGTTTGTGCTGCAGCTTCTCAGATTTTGAAAATGGTGCCAGTGGCATTCCAGGCCTTTCCTGGGTTTTCATGGGAGCAAGCCCAGCCCCTTTGACTCAGCTCCCTAAAAGTAACAGTGGGGGCTGATCTTGGAGGTCTGAGGGGAGTGCCTGGGAGGAGGAAAGCAAGAAATGGAACTCTAGCTGAGAAGGAAAAAAGCTGTGGACCAGGAGGGCCTGGAGTTGGGAAGAAGGCAAAGGATGGGAACTGAGAGAGTGGCCCCAGCATATCTCAGTGGGTGAGCTCAGTGAGAAGAGGAGGAGAGGGACTAAATCCAGGCAGTGAAGGCAGCAGATTCAACATTCTCAAAGTCCCATAGGGTCCACCCCTCATATTACTCTATGTAGATTTATAGAGAGTAGACACTGATGCTCAAAGTATGAAAATACTGGTCTAGAGAAGTGGCTACAGCAAGACAGCAGCAAAAAAATGCAAAGGGGCTATAAAGCAATGATCCTTCAGATAAAAAATAGATTAAAATTAAAAATGCAAAGGTGAAGTAAAGAGACTGACGATGAGAAGATGCTGATGGCTGGGAAAGAAACATGCAACCTCTCACAGTGAAGCCCAAGTTACTCATAGCACCTATGGTCTTCCTTCACCCCCGCACAAGGCAGACCTCTGAGGTTAAGAGCTCTCAACCTCCCCAAGGGCAGACCTCCAAAGTCAAGAGACTCTGAAATCTTATTGGGAAACTGTGCTTTCAATCAGCATAAAATATCTCACTTTGCCCTATTTAATTTTTTTTTTGCCTTGAACTTGTTTGACATTAATAGTACTTCCCCGTCTTTCCTATGTTTTCATCTTTTTTTGTCATTAAAAAAAGTATTTTATAAACACCAAGAGGATTCTACCATTAAAAAACCTCATTTGAGCATTTTTGACTCTTTCTAGTGGAACTTAACCCATTTACATTTATTGTGATTTACTAGTGTTTGATCTTGTTCCTGTTAGTTTATCTATGTTTTCCATTTATTATAACTCTTTGCGATTGCTTCTTCTTTTATTCCTTCATTTAATTACTCTTGCTTTAGTTGCTTTAATTACTTTCTTTGGTTCTGTGATTTTTTTTCTAGCCATTTAGGAGTTCTACGTTCTGTTTTTCTTTTGTGAAGATTATTGCTTAATTTTCAAGAAATACATCAGCTTTTTCAAGAAGATGGCGTCGAAGATAAAGGAAGCCCCTGCCCCTCCTGAAGCTGAAGCCAAAGGAAAGACTTTAAAGGCCAAGAAAGCAGTAATGAAAGGTGTCCACAGCCATACAAAAAAGATCTGGACATCACTCAACTTCTGACAGCCCAAAACACTGCAGCTCAGAAGGCAGCCCAAATACCCTCAGAAGAGCACCCCTAGGAGAAACAAGCTTGAGCACTATGCCACATCGAGTTTCCCCTCACACCAAGTCAGCCATGAATAAGACAGAGGATAACAACACACCAGGTTCACTGCGGATGCCAAGGCCAAAAACGAGCACCAGGCCATGAAGAAGCGCTACGACACTGGCATGGCCAAGGCCAACACCCTGATCAGGCCCAGTGGAGGGAGGATGGCTTCTGTACAGCTGGCCCCTTACTGTGAAGGCTTGGATGTTGCCAACAAAATTGCGATCACCTACACTGAGTCTAGCTGGCTGTTTTTACTATTAAAAAAAGAAGAACAAAAGAAACACATTAGAACCGCTGCTTCCTACTGCTACAGCTAAGTCACTTCAGTCATGTCCAACTCTGTGCGACCCCATAGACGGCAGCCCACCAGGCTCCCCCGTCCCTGGGATTCTCCAGGCAAGAACACTGGAGTGGGTTGCCATTTCCTTCTCCCATGCATGAAAGTGAAAAGTGAAAGTGAAGTCACTCAGTTGTGTTCGACTCTTAGCGACCCCATGGACTGTAGCCCACCAAGGCTCCTCCATCTATGGGATTTTCCAGGCAAGAGTACTGGAGTGGGGTGCCATTGCCTTCTCTGGCTGCTTCCTAAAAAGACTATTAAATCCTTGGACATGGCAAAGTTTCCATTCTGCTATTTCTCTCTTGAGCTCACACCTTGCCTGGGAAGGAGATCATTGTTGCCATCAAGTTTATATATAATTTTTTTAATTTCTGTTTGGCTGTGCTGGTCTTCACTGCTGCTCAGGCTTTGCTCTAGTTGTAGAGAGTTGGGGCTACTCTAGTTTCGGTGCATGGGCTAGGCTCAGTAGTTGTGGCACACGGGCTTAGGTGCTCCTCGGCATGTGGGATCTTCAAGGACCAGGGATTGAACCCACGTCTCCTGCATTGGCAGGCACATTCTTTACCACTGAGCCAGAAGGGGAGGCTGTCATCAAGCTATTAAATCTGGGTGCAGAGAACCTGCAAATGACATTTGCAGGTTCTCCGCAGGCGGAAGTCCTACGAGTCAAGCCCTGTTTAAGTAAGTGACAGGATCTCACTGTGACCCATCAACTGTGCTTCTTCTTTGGGTCTGTCCATCTGGGGGGGCCCTGCTGAGCAGGAAGAAGCCTGAGTATGTCCATGAGAAAAGCAAGCCATAAAGAGGGGTGAGAACTCAGAGAGGAATGAGCAGATCCCTGTTTTAATCCCTCCCTGTCCCACAGCCTGGTCTAAAAGATTAAAAAAGTAAATGTGGCTAGCCCCTAAGTGGAAACCACCCAAACAGCCACCAATGGATGAATGGAAATCAACAATGTGGCCTATTTATACAGTGAAATAGCATGCAGCCATGAAAAGGAAAGAGGTTTGACACATGCTGCCACATGGCTGAGCCTGGGAAACAGCACGCTAAGTGAAATAAGCCAGACACGGAAGGACAAATAATGCGATTCCGCTTAAAAGAGGTACTTGGACAGTCAAATTTAGAAAGTGAAACAGTGGTTACCAGGGGCTGGGGGTGGGAGGAATGGGGAATTATTGCTTAACAGTTACAGAGTTTCTGTTTGGGGTGATGAAAAATTTTGGAAATAGGGGTAATGATTGCATAACATCATGAATGTACTTGATGCCACTGAACTATACACTTAAAAATGATTAAAGTGGCAAATTTCACATTTTGTCACAGTTAAGAATGTGAATGTCGAGAGCTTTTCAGAGTGGGCTTGTTTCCCTCTCCACTAAGGGAGATGGGAACCTGAGAAAGTTTCACACGTGCAATGTGCTCATTTCCTGCCCCCAATCTTCGCCTGGCTCCCCGGTGCTGACTGGGGAAAGGGCTCTCTCGTGACCTCCCTTCTAAGAGGCACATGTGCTGAGTCCCTTCACCTCCTCTTTCTCCTTCCTTCTCCCCCTTTTTCCCAAATTGGCTCTGGCCTTCCCCAGCCCAGGTCTTCCTAGAGCTGTTATCCCTCAGCATCCCTCACCTGGACCTTCTGGGCTGGTCCAAATCTCATTTTAAAATAAGCGAGTATCCCCTGAACCGCCTGGCAGGTTCCTGGTCCCTTCCTGCTTCTGTTTTCTTATCCTGGATTACAGTTCCACGGCCACTGTCTTGTCCTCTCTACTAAGAGCTCCTGGAGACCAGCCATGCTGTCCTATTCATCTTCGTGGCCCGAGAACGATCTTGGACAAGATCCTTCACTGTGTCTATTGAACCAAGGTTGCATAATAAGATTACCATCAACAGCAGCAGAGGTCACTGAGGCTTCCTCTGTGCCTCCAAGGTGCCCCAGCGCTGTGCTGAGCACTGCGCCGGCTTTGTGTCATTTAACTCTTGGGCTACATCTGTGAGGTGTACTGATATGATACTGTTATTACTCTCAAGTAACAGGAGAAAAGGGCTTCCCTGGTTGCTCAGATGGTCAAGAATCCACCTGCCAAGCAGGAGACTCGAGTCCGATCCCTGGGTCGGGAAGATCCCCTGGAGAAGGAAATGGCAACCTGCTCCGATATTCTTGCCTGGGAAATTCCAAGGACAGAGGATCCAGCGGGCTACAGTCCTTGCGGCTGGGATGCGACTGAGCAACTCAACAACAGGAGGAGGAAAAAGGAGCCCGAGAGGTGAAATGACTAGCCCCAGGTTACCCAGCTGGTAGGGAGAACTGGAACTGCCACTCCAGCGTCTTTGGTGGGTGGGCTGGAATCTTGGCTGAGAGCAGTGCTGCTCCACACCGCCTCCTGAAAGGAGCAGGAGGGCCAGTACTCTGGGGGACCCCCGGCTCTCTGGGCAGGGACTACCCTGCAGGTCCCACATCTGGGGGGTGGGGGAGGGCAGTCTGCCCTTCCTCCCCCAACCTCCAAGACCCAGCGAAAACTCTGGGCCAGGGGAGAGCTGCAGAGGAGAGGGAGGCAGAGGTTAATGGAGACAAATAAGAGCCTCCATCACGCGGGTTTAAACAATGGAGCGCTGCACCGCTTCACACGCTGCTGGGAGAACCATTAAAACCATTAGCGGGACATTAGTGCTGCTCCAAGAATTGAAGAGAGGGAGGCGGGAGGAGAAGGAAGGTGCTGACAGGCTTCCCACTCGGAAAGGAGCAAGGAGTTGGGGAGGGAGGGTGGCCAGGGGTTGCCCTGGGGAAGTTGCTAAGCCTCCCGGGTCCCAGTCTCTGCTTCTAGAAAATGAAAGTGTGTGTCGGGGAAGGAACACAGGATTTGTCTTTCTCCTTGGGATCTGGATCTGATTTCTACAATGCAGTCTTGGTTCAAACACTGTGATCTCAGGAAAGATCAGGTTCATATCCTCTATAACATGGATATCAAATTGTACATGTACCCCAGCAGGTAACTGGGCATTCACAAGGCAGGGGGAGACCTCCACCCCACCCAGGCCCCCTACCAAATCCCTCCTTCCCACATTTCCTTAAGCTTCATCTACTTCAGGCGGCTCCCAGTTCCCAAGCCAAACAAAGCTCTCTGCCTGCTCTGCCAGCGTCTCTGCCAAGGACATTTTTTCTCTCCTCTAGCTCTGCCAGCGACCTGCTGCTCAGGACCCAGGTGACCCACCACCTCGGATTCTAAGGAGAACACCCTCACCCAAGAAGTCTATGGAGAAGTAGGGCCTGTGGCTGTAGCAGGGGCACAGGTTTGGATGGAAAAGATCTGAGTTGCAGTTCATGTCAGCGGTTGTGTGACCTTGAGCAAAAACGGAAACTTCTAGATCCTCAGCTACGAAATCAGCAAGATGAGGATGATAATGTGACCCTATTGAGCTGGGAGGGCGAGGGATGATGTTTGCAAAGAGCTGGACACAGAACAGGTGCCTGAAATGTCATCCACTCTGCTTCCCTGTCCCTTCTCTGTTCCACCTCTAAGCGCTTCCTACAGACCCCAGAATGTTGATTTTTAATTTCCTTGTCTCTTTCACTGGACTGTGAGAGGCAGCAGGGCAGAGAGACTGTTCACCACTGTCTCCTCAGCACCTGCCAGTTCAGGTGCATGATGGATGGATGGATAGATGGATGGGGGATATGGGTGAGGAATGAGTGAGTGACAAGAGAATTATAAGATCAGCTTATCTGGTAGGTGGAAACATCAAGGCTTGGAGAGTAAAGAGACTGAATAATACAGGAAAGCAAAGCAGGTTGTAAAATGGTACGTACAGGATAATTCCGTTTTCTATTCAGTAGTCTGGAAGGTTGAACACCAAAATATTCAGTGATCCAGGTGGTGGGAGGATGGTGATTTTTATCACCATGCTTTTGTTTTTTGGTGACAGAGGCCAGATGTATTTGTGTAATTTTTTTTCAGTATGAAAAATAGAATAAAATGAGACAGAAAACAAAACCAGTGTCTACATGAAGAGATCCTAACACTCCCCTTGGTATATCTTGCACACAGCGCTGAAAGGGAATTTGAAAGATCAGCAGCTGGGGGTACACTTGCTGGCCACCTCTGGCCTTATGAATGTGGCCTGCACCCCTCCCTGGGACCCCATCTTATCAGAAGAATGCTTTGGAACATTCTTCATGACAGTCCACATCTCATGAGATCTTCACACCCAGCCCCCTACAAGAAAACACATTCGTCATCGGTAAAACTAAATGTGATTTCAGTTGTATATCTTCATGATGCTTTCCCAAATAAGGGGAAAAAAACCCTGACTTTATCAGGTGCCCCTCGCCTATTTTCAGCTCTATGCGGCCACCAAAATGACAGCTTGTGGGGGATCTTGTGTCTTAGGATGGAGGTCCCGGGAGGGTGGACCTAAATGTCTTGCATGTTGAGACACCATAATAAATATTCACTGCATTGGATCAGATGTCAATAATCTGTTTTGTTCCTGTGAACATTATTATTGGAATTCCCAGGTGACACTAGTGTAAAGAACCCCCCTGCCAGTGCAGGAGACGTAAGAGACACGGGTTCGATCTCTAGGTTGGGAAGATCCCCTGGAGGAGGGAATGGCAACCCGCTCTATTATTCTTGCTTGGAGAATCCTATGGACAGAGGAGCCTAGTGGGCTACAGTCGATGGAGTGGCAAAGAAGTGACTTCAGCACGTATGCATGGACATTATTATCAGGTTTTCACATTACCTGATATCCTCTGCAGAGAAAGACCCATTTCTCAGCACATTAATCAAACACAACTGGACAAAGGTAACATGATTCTGTCCAGTTCACAAACAAACCCCACCACCTGTTCACTGTCTGCTCAAAGCCGAGGGAGGGGAAAATGCCCTACTTGCCTTACTGTTCGTAGTGTCTCCGGGATACCTAATGCTGGGAAAAAATGAATTCTTAGATTCTTCTCACTCAGAGATTTTAGATACAGAGCTTTGTTCAGCATTCATAAAATATCATTCATCCCAGCTGCTGTTATTTACAATTGGGTTTATCTTCCATTCCAGCCTTCATGAATGATGTGCAGACACTACAGGTGTCTTCTGTGGGCAGGCCGTTCGGGGTCAGAGGGATGCTGCAGCAAATGAAACTACTCCCAAAGCCTTGTCTTGGGACATGGTGTTTGACAGCAGCAGAGCCAGACCCGTGCTGCACTGGGTCGGGGAGCCATTCGCCCACTCAAAGGGGAGCCCTGCTCTGACATCTCTACAGGAAGTGTTAGCCGCCTAGTCATGTCTGACTCTTTGCAAACCCACAGGCTGTAGCCTGCTAGGCTCCTCTGTCCATGGGGTTCTCCACGCAAGAATACTGGAGTGGGTTGCCATTCCCTTCTCCAGGGGATCTTCCCGACTCAGGGACCAAACCTAGGTCTCCTGCATTGCAGGCAGATTCCTTAGGGTCTGAGTTGTCTAAGCCACTAGGGAAGCTACATTTTCGCTACAGTAAAGAAGCTACCAATTCAAGTAAGTGTATTTTTAGTTTTCAACTCAAGCTGAAAAATCAAAGACACCTGGGTCCTTGGCCCTTCCTTGCTGCAGCAGATAAATAACCTGGTGAGCAGTGTGACTTCTTGTTTTACCACGTGCCTGGCTATTGAACCGGGATCACGGTGCTGGTTGAAAGGCTGAGGCCTTGAGCGCTCACTGTGGTACGTGCAGGGCAGCAGGCTGACAGCTGGAGGGCCCTAGGTGGAAGGGCCTCCTCGTACACACTGCCTCTCCTGCCAGGGGTGTGCAAGGAGGGTCTGCGTTTTAGCCTTCTACCACATACTGGAGAAGGTTGGGGACATTCAGAGGGCCCCAATTTGGGAAACCAGGGATGGAGGTGAAGACACAGTCAACTCCACTGTCACCTCAGGCCACCTCAATCTCAGCTTCAGCCCCAACCCCCTGGGGACAAACACCTCCCACACTCCCTCTCTATCAGAGTAGCCTGAACCTCACCAGGGCGACTTATCCATGAACTTCCGTTCATTCACAGACAGTCATCAAGTGCTAACATGCTGGACTTCCTCGGTGGCCCAGTGGTGAAGAATCCACCTGTCATATAGTCAGAGAAAAGCATGGCCCGAAAAGGTCCACACACCCGAGTGTTCACTGCAGCGCTGCTTACAACAGCCAAGACGTGGAAGCAACCGGAATGCCCATCAACAGAGGAATGGATAAAGAAGATGTGGAGCAGGTACACGGTGGAATATTACTCAGCCATTAAAAAGAAAGAGACAAGGCCGTTTGCAGCAACATGAATGCACCTAGAGAACGTCAAAATGAGTGAAGCAAGCCAGACGGCAAAGGAGAAGTACCACGTGACGTCCCTTATATGCGGAATCTAAAAAGAAATGATATAAATAAACTTACTTACAGAACAGAAAGAGACTCAGACTTAGGAAACAAACTCATGGTTGCTGGGGGTGGGGGGCGGGAAGGGATGGTTAGGAACTTTGGGAATGTCCTGTACACACTGCTTGCTATATTTAAAATGGATAACAGCAAAGACCTACTGTAGAACACAGGGAATCCTGCTCAGTGTTATGTGCCAGCCTGGATGGGAGTGGGGTTTGGGGGCGAATGGATACATATGTATGGCTGAGCCCCTCTGCTGTTCACCTGAAACTATCACATTGTTAATCAGCTATACCCCAATACAAAAATATTCTTAGTGTTAAAAAAAAAAAAAAGAATCTGCCTGCCCATGCAAGGGACACAGGTTCCATCCCTGGTCGGGGAAGATTCCACAAGCCCACGTGCCCCAACTACTGAGCCCGTGCTCTGCAACAAGAGAAGCCACCACAATAAGAAGCCCACACGTCACAACTAGAGAAAGCCCATGTGCAGCAACGAAGACCCAGAGCAGCCATAAATAAATACATTAAAAGGGTTACAAGTGCTTCCATGCCCAATACTATGCTTCTCCCACTTTTCTTTAGCTTCAGAACTGCTCACACTCTCTGAACCAGCCATACCAGCCTCTCAAATTGTCCTCCCTCAAGCCACAGGGCCTTTGCACAAGCTGTTTCCTCAGACTGGCGCTCTCTTCCCTGAAGATCTAACTCAGCTCAAGTATCCTCTTCTGAGGCAAACCTTCCTGACCCCTGTGTTGGTCCCCTCATCATGCCCATCTAACTACCCACGGCACCACGTGTCTCCTGCCTGGCACTTGTCACAGCTGTACCCATGATGGCTGGTTAATCTCCCCTCCAGCTCTGCTGCCTGCTATGAGCTTAGCACTTGTGTGTGATTTTTTCATCAGTGTCTGTCTCCCCCCAGATCATGAGAAGAGCTGGCATGGTGCTGTCTTTGGTCATCCCTAGAGCCTGGCTCTTGGAGTAGGGCTCCATAAATATCTGTTAAATGACTGAATCCTCGTCAATGCACCTAACCAGCTTCCCTGGTGGCTCAGACAGTAATGAATCTGCCTGCAATGCAGTAGACCCAGGTTTGATCCCTGAGTCAGGAAGATCCCCTGGAGAAGGAAATGTCAACCCACTCCAGTATTCTTGCCTGGAGAATCCCATGGATGGAGGAACCTGGCGGGCTACGGTTCATGGGGTCACAAAGAGTTGGGCACGACTGAGCAACTAACACACACACACATACCCCCCAGTCTTAATGCCCCTTGGGTTCATGCATGCTAAGTCACTTCAGTCCTGTCCAACTCTATGCACCCCTATGGACTGTAACCCGCCAGGCTCCTCTGTCCATGGGATTCTCCAGGCAAGAATACTGGAGTGGGCTGCCATGCCCTCCTCCCGGGGATCTTCCCGACCCAGGGATGGAACCCGCACCTCTTACCTCTCCAGCACTGGTAGGCAGGTTCAGTACCACTAGCACCACCTGGGAAACCCCTTAGTGCCCCAGAGACAGCAGGAATTTGTGTAACCGAATGAAACACACCAAGATCCGAATGAAACACACCAAAATCCGTTAAGGAGGGATCCCAGTGTGGCACACTGGCCCCCACCAGTTCTGGCGGTGAACTGGGCTCAAGCGCCACTTTGTGGGGAAAAGCAAAGCCGTGGGGCTGAACTCCTGCTGTTTGGCTGTTTCAGTGCCTTTGTGCTTCACCCCGTGCAGTGGTGCTTAGATTTTATAACTTGCTTCTGTTAGAGCAACACCCTTATAACTGGCATTTTCTGCACAAAACAACTTAGCGGTTTTGAGTGGAAAACCTGACACCATTATCCCCACTGTTTTTGAAGTTTCTTAGGGATGCGACCGTCATAGAAAAGAGAACATCTCAGATGAAAAGACGGGAGAGATGCAAACCGCTCCACCACCCAGAGCCCAGCTTACTCCATCTGCCCTTTTGAAGCTGTGGGGAAGGGAGGGTCACCACACCTCCTCCTCAGGGCGATGCAGAACTCAAGCCAAATGGCTCAGCTCCTCAGACCCCGGCCCATGATGCTACCTGAGCACCTCCAGCTACATCCCCTCAGAGCTGACAACGGAGCTGTCACCCTCCTCGGCGCACACACACCCAGGTTGTCAAGGAGACCAGCCACATCCCGGATAGCATGCACCTGGGGGATGGAAGTCAGACTTCCAACGGAGGAGAAAACAACCCATTCCCCTAGTCGGGCCTTAAAGATATGGCAGGTTCAAATGTCACAGCTGATGAGAAAGCTTGAAGCAGGAGGTGAGACACTCAGACTCTGGGTTGGAGCAGTGGTTGGGGAAGGGGGTGGCACTCACCCAGTCCTTCTCTGAAAGACAGTCAGGCTACTCGCCTCGCAAAGGGCTAGAAGGTGGGCTGTGGAGGGAGGTGGGCAGGAGCGGTTTTCTTTTCACAGCCTGTTTCCATGGTGCCTGACAGCCCTGGGCAATCCACAGCTGGGGAGTCCTGGACAGCCCAGGGCGGGGTGGGGGGTGCGGGCAGGGCCTTATCTCACCCTGGGCCACGTTCCCCGGCTCACCCTCCAGGCCCGCCGGGTCCCCAAGAGTGACAGAGGCTACAGGCAGGCGTGGCCTCCCTCTCGCCCCCCCAGGGCAAGGAGATGAGTGGCACAGCAAAGGGCAGACCAGGGCAAGGGCAAGCCGAGAGCCAAGGCCAGCCGCTCTCACCCCCCGCCACTTCCGCCTCCTGGCCCCTGCCCTTCAGGAAGGCTTCCCCGAAGACCTGGCAGGGCGGTCTGCCCAGCAGACCTTCTCACTAGGAACGCGTTTCCTCCCTCCTCTCAGCCCCGAGTGCCTGGCCCAGATAAGCAGATAAGGGCCTCTTTGGTTTCCAGGGTGTTTACACAGGCTGTGGCCCCACATCTCGGAAAGGCTCAACCACATCCAGGCAAGCTAGGGCGCCTCCGGTGGGGTGAGGGGGACGGATGCCTTACCTGCTCCTGGGAATTCATCACACGCAACTTCATCTGTTTCAGGTACGTGGAGGTGAGGGGCATGTTGTAATCGATGATCCCGGAGACCAGAGGAGATGGAGGCTCGTTTTCTGGTGGAGAGAAGAAAAGGAAGCCCCTTTCAGCCTGTGCAGTGGGCCGCCAGCAGCTTGGCACCCGTGGGGGGAACCCACCACGGGGCCCGGGTAGGAGGCCAGGTGGTCTCTGACTCATGGAGCGCCCACCGTATCTGGCCCGTGGATGTGGACTGCACGGTGCTGAGAGTGTTTCCCAACTAAGTGACCGTGTTTAGTAAGAGAGGACACAGATGAAAATCGGGGGTTTCTGGCTTCTTTGAAAAATGGAAGGTCTGGCCACACAGGGCCCTTACTCACATGGCAAACACCCACTGCGGCGAGCCTCTCCTTTTAGACAGGGCTTGAGGGCTCTGTTCTGCCACAGTGTCTACCCGTCCCTGTTGCCCTGCACACTTGCACTCAACGATGATGCTTGCCAGGCCCTTGAAGTCAAATATGTAAGTTTCCTACACTGGTCTAAGCTCACTCACATGCCACACTGCCCCACGCTGACCCTCACCCTCCACAGCATCCTCCCTAAAGCCGCCAGGGACCACCTGGGTCACGGATCTGGGCCAGGCCTCCAGTCCACCCAAATTCTGCTGCTGCTGCTGCTGCTGCTAAGTCACTTCAGTCGTGTCTGACTCCGTGCGACCCCATAGACGGTAGCCCACTGGCTCCCCCGTCCCTGGGATTCTCCAGGAAAGAGTACTGGGGTGGGTTGCCATTGCCTTCTCTGCCACCCAAATTCTAGTTCCTCTTTAATCACATGGAGAGGAGCATTGTTCCTCCCTTTTATTACTTTCTTGTCCTGAAGATCAAAGTAACGCATATTCCTTTTGTAGAGCATTTGCAAAGTGTGGAAAGATGTAAAGAAAAAAAAAAAGTCCATAATTGCACCAAGCAGCTTGGCATATGCTTCTGTTTATTTTTTCCTCTGTGATTTCTTTTTTACATATTTGATATCATAATGCGTACTGAGAATAACAGTCTGCTTTGAAACCTTTTTTTTTTTTCGCTTAACATTTTGTCATAGGCATTTCCCCTACCATCAAAAATCTTGTTTTGCTTTGCAAATATAATTTTTATATCCCTGTACTGTTTTATCATATGTTCTGTAAGTTACTCCCTTATGGTGGGCTACTTAGGCTATTTGCTATCAGGGGCTACTTATAAACACTGCTGGGAACATCTCTGTACGTGAACATTGGTCTGTATTTGCGATCGTTTCCTTTTTAGACCAGATTCCAAAACATGGAATTCATGGGTCAAATGGCAGGAATATTTAGCAACTTTTTTTGTTTTTCCTTGACCTCCCCCAGAGGCATGTGGGATCTTAATTAGAACAAGTTAGTTATAGAACAAGGATCGAACCCACGTCTGCTGCACTGGAAGCGCGGAGTCTTAACCGCTGGCAAGTCCCTACTCGATGACTCTTGAAAATGTCTGGTCATTTCTGCAAAGGCTCCTGCAGTGGCCCAGCCTGCCACTGAGCTGCGCATCTCAGGTGCCGCTGTGGGTGCCACTTAGGAGCGACTGCAGTGGCGCAGGAGTAAGTCAGCAGGACGGGAAGCATGATGCAAGGGAAGCCCATTGCCACTCTTCCCGGTCCAGCCTCCCCTTCAGATGTCTCCTGCTGTGACCAAGCTGGGAACCCTGAAGCCGCCTGCTGGGACCTGTCACACAAAGCGGGGCCTCATTTCGTCATTTGGTCACTTGACCTGGCCTCACCCTCTGCCTGGGGAGCCATTGTGGCTACCTGTTTTCTGGCTGCCTCCTCCCCCAGCCTCCAAGCGCGCCAGGCCTTTGACCCAAGACCTCCTTGGCGCCTAGTTCTATCTGTGGGCTAGGGTTGGAGTGGAGTGAGAGGTAGGGGCGACTTTCCGATGAGCTGAAGGCTGCCTGCTGCCACTGGCACCACGCCCAGGACAGGCTGGAGGGAAGCCGGTGACCGGTGGGTTGGAGGTAGGCAGGGATCTGCTGAAGCTGCCACTCAGAGCCAGAGCCCGCAGCAGGCCCCCACAACCTAGAAAACACTGCTGAGTGAAAGAAGCCAGACGCCACGGGACAAACACTGGGTGATTCCATGTGGATGCGACAGCTGGAACAGGCATGTTCACACAGACAGAAAGTAGAAGAGGGGCTGCCAGGGCATCTGGGGATGGGAAGTCATTGCTTCACGGGGCTGCAGGTTCTGTTTGGCAGGATGAAGAGTTTTGGGAAATAGATGGTAGTGATGACTGCTGGGCAGTGAGTATAACTATAATGCCATTGAGTTGTACACTTAAAATGTATTAAAATAGCAAGTTTTGCATTATGTTTTATCACAATAAAGAAAAATGGCTCCTGCAAACAAGAGGGCAAAGCTAGCCAGAGGGCACCAGGGCAGTTCCCACTTGGCGAGGATAGAAGAGCCCCGCAGAGAACAGGGTCCATGCATCTCGGGGCGGTGCCCCTCTGGCGACTGTACTGCTTGAATAACATTTTCTATCGAGTTTCATAAAAACCCAGAGCTTCGTTTTGCCTTTTTTTTTTTAGGAAAAAAAAACGTGGCCGCGCTGTGTGGCTTGTGGAAGGAGTTTAGTTCCCAGACCAGGGATCGAACCCAGTCCCCCCACAGTGGAAGTGCTGAGTCCTAACCGCTGGACCACCAAAGGAATCCCTTAGTTTTTGAAAGCTGTGTTGTCATATGCAGAAATGTTCATTCTTCCAGGACTCACTAAGAGGGAGTCTCAGGAACTGGCTTGAAAAATGGGCCAAACCTTTCCTTCTATTAAGGGAACCCCTCCTGGTTCTGTGGCAGAAGGCTTTTCTGACACAGCACACACTGGCCCCACAGGCACAGATGCCCAGTACTGTGGGGAAACTAGAGTTCATTTTTGTGATTGTGGGTTCTCTTCTTCTTGCCGCCCCACCATCTACCCAGACCTGACCTCTTCAACCGGAGCGGGAGCGGGGGGCACGCTGGGATCTGCCCACCCCCTCACCCCCCAACCCCCGCAACCCACGAGGCCGGACGCGCTGTGTGAGGCAGACCCCGCAGCCACACTGAGACGCAGTCACACTGAGACGATGTCATTCGAAAGAGCCATGGTTCCTGTTTTGGAGTGAGCGTCTTCAGATGGAGAATGCGGCCGTTTGCATTTTGTTTCCTCAGAGACAAGGCTATCTGCTAGGAAGTTGCTGGACAACGTGGTACGTGAGAAGGGCCCCCCATCCTAAGGGTCCCCGGTCAGAGCCCCAGATGAAGACTTTATCAGGTGACGTAGCGGTGTCCTCTGTGTTTCGTTGTCCTAGGAGGCCGGACACTGTGTTCCTTTACCAATGGTCACCCGTGTCCTGCCTAAAATGCCATGAATCCTTACAAAGAGGTAACTTAAGAAAAAAAAAACAAACAGGGCCTTCCCTGGCAGTCCAGTGGTTAAGACTCCGCACTTCTACTGCAACAGGTGAGGGTTCCATTCCTGGTCTAGGAATTAAGATCCTTTGCGCCTGGCAGCACGGTCAGGAAAAAAAAAAAGTAATATTAAAAATATAAAAAGAAATAAACAAAAAGAAAAAATTTAAAGCCAAGGTTCAGCTTAGTTTAGGGCAGGGAAAAACCCACAAAGGCTGGGAAGGTGCTCTTGGGAAGTGGGAGAAGGGGTCTTCCTTGGCCTGTTCCTGCCGCAGCACGTCCACAGTTCAGAAACTGCTTCTGGTGCCCAGAGGTGAGCCAGGAGAGCTCAGGAAGAGGAGGTTGGATGCCCTCGGCGGCGGGGTGGGGGGAGGTGGAGTGGAGCAGGACACCCTGGGCACACAGACGAATCCATCAGAGATCCGTGTGCCGTGAAATGCTTGCGTCCGCAGTTCCAGAAGTGAGGGCTCTGTCGGGGAGGCAGGACCTTGGCAGGCAGGAGACATTCCTGGGGAGGGAACGCGCCAGGGAGCTGGCTGTGGGAGGTCAGGGCCCGGGCCACACGGCAGCCAAGAGACAGGCAGGCAGCTTTTGGCAGCAAGGGAGCTGCATGGTTCTGGGAGTGATAGGCACCACACACATAGACTTATAGGAAGGAGCTAAGGAACAGGGCCAGTGGGGGCTCCCTGGAGTCACGTGCTCACGTAGGGAGGTAGGGGATGAGAGAAGGTGAACCCACGAATGAGGAAGAAGCAGCTTCCCCGGGTTCTGCCCGGCGGGCCAGGTCCCTGCCGTGGTCAATAAACACAGGGGCCACGCCTGAGCCACTGCAAGGAACCTGAGACCACCAGTGAGTTCAGAGCTAGTAAGGGTCATGGAGCTGAAACAACCCCTTAGGTGGCTGGTGAGAGAGGCAGAGGAATCACCCAAAGAAATGTTTCAACACCTTTTTGCCAAGAAACCTGAAACCAACCCCAGCGCTAGACCTAGCTTTACAGGCTGTTGAAAAGAGCCCGTGACGCAGAGGCTCTCCCCAGGCCAAGCTGAGCACTGACCACAGCCGGGCCTCAGTGACCGGGCCAATCAACGCAAACTCCAGCTGAGGAGGTGGCCCGGATCCTCCAGGTGGAGCACAGGGTGGCAAATTCTCTTGAGTTTCCACCCGCGCGAATGGAAGAACTCCTCAGTCCAGAGACACTGCAGTTTCTGGGTGCCAGGGCAAGAGCTCTTAGGGTCAGGGCTGGGAAGGTGAAGGATGTGTGTGCACTAAGGGCCTGGCGCGGAGGAAACGTGGGACCGGCCAACCGGCCACGAGGTTCAGATTTGGAACTAGAGATCCCAGGCCTGGGGTTGGCTTAGAAGGTGATGAAAAAAAATCCCCTCTCTTCCAGGGAAGCGATCAATAGGTCAGCAAGTCTTCAAGGAGCACCGAAGGGTGTGCATTCATGGTGGGGATGGTGGGGGGAGGGCACAGGGCCGGCCCCTGGGCCCAGCAGGGTGGGACTGATGGCCAGTCCATTAGCCTCCAAGGAGGAAGAGCCCCAGGGCCGCTGGCGTAGGTCCAGGCAGCTTTGTGGAGGGGGTATTTCAACAGGACTTCTGTTCAGTCACTCGGACGACAGCTACTGAGCCCTGCCAGGGCTTCATGCAGACCCTCCTGCGTGAGGCTCCCAAGGACTCCCCAGTTTACAGATGAGGCAACCTCTCCAGATTACACAGGGGGTGAGTGTGAGAAGCGAGAGAGGGCAGGCCAGCGCAAGAGAGGCTGCAGGGGCAGAGGAACGGACCGGAATGGGGTCACGTGGGGCAGGACAGGAAGGGGGGGGCTCCGGAGCGGCCCGGCAGGGAGCGGGGTGAAAACCACTGCAGGGGCGCCACCACCTGAGTGAGGAGGGACCCTCTGGGGGGTAACCGGCGCTGCCCGCTGCTAACTCCTTGTCTGCAGCCACGCAAACAGCATTTTGTCACGTCAAAGAAAAGTGAGATGTGCCCTCTCCCGAAGGCCCTCTCCACAGCGGCCCAGGGCTGGGACCAGGGCACACTCGGCTCTCATCTTTGCCTCCTCTCCGCCCAGGCTTGCTCAGGGGCCGATGGAGCTGGGAGGCCCTGGAATTTCCCATCCTCGGACTTCCTGATCCTCGCAGCCTCCTTTGTTTGTGCTCCTGGCGCTGGGGGAGGGCATGGGACTATCCAGCACACCCTCCCACCACCACCTCCGCCCCCTTCGCTCCCCAGCCCGGGACAAACCAGCAGAGCAGCAGGGGAGGCTGCTCTGCTTCCTTCCTTTCTTTCTAACACGAGGCCAGGAAGCAAGGCGCCCTCCCAGCCGCCCCTCGAGAACTCTCCATCCTGCTCTGTGGCCCCCTCCCGCCCTACCTTCCTGGGACAGGAACCTGGGGCCTGCCTCTGGGGCCAGGTGCAGGCTCTGGAGGAGGAGAGAAGGCTGGCAGAGCAGAGCAGGGGTGCCTGTGAAAGAGCAGTCGGTACGGCTGACCACATCCAGAGAGGCCAGCCTGGTGGGCGGAGACAGCGTCTCCACGCTCTCAGCTGGGGCAGGAGACAGGAGGACCTGCCAGCTGACGACAGGGGTCCAGGCACGAATGCCTCTGACCATTGAGCAGACAGCAGAGCCTTTCAGCCTCTAAGCCTCTCCACTAGCAGCCTCCAAGAACCTTTGGCCCAGCGGCCAGGCTGCAGGTGCTTGCTTGGGAGGGTGACTGTGTGTCTCTTCATGGGACACCTGGAAGCTGGCAGCCTTGCGTTTGGCTGGGACAACAATACTGGGTGGAGTGGGGGACAAGCTGATGTTTCCCAGGCACCCGTCGCACCAAGTGCCCTACAGAACGGGCTTGTTTAATTCAACTTCATCCTCCTGAAAACCCCAAGAGAGAAGTGTTGCTCCCATTTGCTGATGGGAAGGTAAGTTCTCCTGCTTTCTGGGGGACCTTGGACAAGTGACATCACCGCACCACCTCTGTGCCTCCTCTCCTCAGCTGTGAACCAGGTCAGACACCTCCCAGGATCAGCAGCTGTCATGAGCAGCTGCTGATGTCCAGAGAGGTTCTCTAGCCTGCCGAGGGACGAGGGACACACAGCAGGGAGCAGGGCAGCACACCCAGGCCTGCCCGACCCCAACCCCACCTTCTGAAACGCTGAGGCCATGCCGCCTCCGGCTCCCTTGAGATCTCCTCCTCTCCCTGCCTGTGGGCAGCTCCACTCCTGGGGACAGGGAAGTGGCATTCAGCCTGAGGACAGGTGAGGATGGGCAAGGCGCAGACTTACTCTGCCTGCCCGCTTCCTGCTGGAGCCCCTGGACACAGAGGCTCCAGCACAGAACCCACAAAGCTGGACACGAGGGCCGTCCTCCACACCAGCGGGGAGAAGGCAGCAGAACAGACGGAGCCTGCAGACACCCCAGAGCAGTCCACAAACACAGCCCCTCCTGGCCTGCCTCTGTTCCCCCAGGTTCTGCGTCTGACTTAGCCAGTTGCTATGGAAACGATAAGGGCAGCACAGGAGGGGACAGGCGGATGGGTGGGCAGGGACGATGTAGCTACCACCAGGGCCTGTGCCCCTGGGACGCGGACCCGGGCAGGGTGGGAAGGACGGCAGGGAAAGTCTCCTAGCCCAGCGGCAGGTGCTAAGGGGGCTGGCTGTCTAGGCACAGGGTTGCAGCTGCTGAGCCAGGGCCAGGCCATGTGGGGAAGGGGGCCTCCCTCAGGCCTCAGGCATTATCACAGTAACTGCCACAGCCTCGGTTCCCTCGTCCTGTGCAGCAGCCCTGCCCTGGGTACAGGGGTTTAACTCTCAAATTTCATCAGGACCCTGCCCCTCTCTCCCGCTACCAGGTAGGTGCCATTATTAACTCCATTTCACACATGAGGAAACAGGCTCAGAGAGGTGAAGTCATTTGTTCAGGACACATGGTTACTGAGCGGCAGAGCTCAGATTTGAACGCACTCAGTGCGGCCCTGGTGCGCCTGGCTCTTAAACCAGGAACCCAGCACTTATGAGGGATGAACTACATTAACTCGTGTCCCTCATACATCAGCGGCTATCCAATGAACTCAGTGAAGTGGCCGTGGCCTAATGGCCCCCAAGGACAGGAAAGCCTCTGGGTTTGTGAAGTGGCTGCTGTCCAAAGTCGCATCAGGGATCGACTACCAGCCAGGAAAAAGACTCTGATGCTGGGAAAGATCGAAGGCAAGAGAAGGGGGACGACAGATGATGAGATGGTTGGATGGCATCATTGACTCAATGGACATGAGTTTGAGCAAATTCTAGGAGACAGTGAAAGACAGGGAAGCCTGGCGTGCTGCAGTCCATGGTTGCAAAGACTCAGACATGGCTGAACAGCTGAACTACCAGCCAGGAGGAAAACCCCCCTGGCATCTACGTTCCAGTGCCCTGCTGTCGCTGGGCGGTGCTGTTGGTTTTCACCACATTTGATGGACGCCACTGGGGCACCGCCTGAGGAAATGGCTCACCCTTCTGTTCCCAACCTCAGGCAAACACCCCAACACCCACCGACCTCAGCACCCTTTGCAGGCCTGATGCCTAGCAGCCCTTATAAATCGCCCATCTGAGCACCATTCCTCAGGCTTGAGTTACGGTCACACCAGCCAAACGTAATGGCCCTTCTTGCTGTGCCAAAGCCACCTTCAAACAGATGGCTCAGACGTATTGGAGGGAGGCCTCTGGGACGTTCAGGTTGAAGCTTTGGGGGGACTGAGCTGGGGTCCTTGCAGGGAAGAGCTGGAGAGCGTGGATGTCTGTCTAAGGGACCGGCTTGGACTGGTCACACATGCCCTGGGGATTTTCTCTTTTTTCCCTATGTTTTGGCTTCACTGTGTAGCATGCGGGATCTTAGTTCCCTGACTAGGGATTGAACTTGTGCCCCGTGCAGTGCAAGTGTGGCGTCTTACCACGGGACCACCAAGAAAGTCCCTCTGGGCATTTTCAATTCTAACCAATCCCCACAGATCTCCTGGGTGTGCACTGGGGGTAGAGGGCAGGGGACAAACACTTAGGGAGTAGTAGGGAGGCCTACTACTAATGGCAGGAGGGTGGCTGTAGGGTAGAAAGCCGCATGCAGTGAGGGCTGTGCTCCTGTCCCTAGGGAGGGCCCAGTCGGGTCACTGAGACCAGATCTACGTGGACACTGCAGGGGGTGGGAGGGGGGAGACCTGGGTGGCAAGGACTGCAGAGTTTCGGAAATGGGGTGAGGTGGCCATTTCCGTCTGCAATCTCGGTGGGAGAAGAGAGTGTTGAAGGGCAGTAGGAATGTACTGTTGGTTTTTAAGTGAAACTTGACATTTAAAAAAAGTTAAAAAAAAAAACAACAACAAACCAAACCTAAAATGAGGCTCTCTGGGCAGCTCCATGGACCCACGCTGGCCCCTGGGCATTATGACAGCTGCTTTTCTGTCCCTTCCAGCAAAGGGCAGGCCCTTCTGGGGGAGAGCCCCTCCCCTGCACAGCCTCCCCCAGGTCTCCAGCACGTCCACCTGCTCCCCTACCTTTGGGCTCCAGGCCGTTGGAATTAAAGTGCATCCTCTTCTGACACTCCGTGCAGCTCATCAGGAACCGGGTCACGGCTTCCCGTGGAAGGAAGGCATAGGTCTCTGCGATCTGGGGAAGAGAGGAGGCTGGCTGTTACGTGGATCCGTGCAGAGGCAGCTTGCTCACTGGGTCACCAAGGGATCTGCTTTGGTGGCAGGCACTTGGCCCTTGCCAGGAAGAGCAGGGATTTGAGGAGCAAGAGGCAGATGTCCTAAGAGTCTCAGCCATAGAAATGAGTCAGTACTTTCGTAGAATACCAGTAGTTTTAAATTTTTAAATGAAAGAAGCTTAAAAATTATAAAAGCAAAACACTGAAACATCATCTAGTCTATAACCTGTGTTCTCATAAATTGGGAATATTTCTCTCAGGTCATTTCATCACTACTACTGAAGAATGAGTTGAGAAACACTGCTCTAGGGTAGGAGGAAACAACTCCCACTCTTAGAGAAGGATAAACTGAGTCCCACTTATAAATCTACCAGCTGCAGGCCTATAAAGAGAGCCCAGCGCTCTACAGGCTATTCCTTGATCTATTCACAGACCCAAGAGAGCTATGAAATGCCTCAAATTGGACAGGCTCTCAGGAAGCCCCGTGTTCCAGGCAAGGTCACAAGACCCAGAGAAGTGAACCAATTCACTTAAGGTCACACAGCTCTTTATAATAGTGCCAGACTAGAGCCGAAGCTCCAGGTTGCCCCCAGAGCTGCCTCCAGAGGGCCTTCCCTAGCTACGGAGAAAGAGTCAGCAGTGTGGGAGGGAAGGTGAAAGCGATGCCAGGGAACACAAGAAAGCGGCTGGGTGGGGGAGTGGGGAAGAAGCAGGGTGTAATCCCAGCAGCTCAGTCCTCTCCTCTTGCTCTGGGTTTTGGGAAAAACCAGGTTGGTCCTGGTTTGGCTGCCTGAGGGGGCCAGAGGGACCTCTTGGGCTCAGGTTCTCTGGCTGAAGCCAGCCGCTGCCCGGCTGCGGGTTTCACACATTTCCCAGAGCCCAGGCCGTCTCGCTCCTCTCCACTAAGGGGCAGCATCACCCCAGCGTTCCTCCGTCCTCGCCGCAGCCCGGCAGGGAAAGTTGGCCAAGGGCGCTGGTCAGCCCATAGCAGGGGATTGGGGGTGGGGGGAGTGCACTGCTCTCCAGGACACACCTGGTCTGTTCCTTCGGGATGCACACGCGCCCTGCTCCATCTCTGTAGTGGCCAGGAAGGGGGGCAGGGTGGGGAAGAGAGGAGGGGACTCAAGAGGGTTGCCAGGCTCTCCTTCCCCGCGCCCCCCGCCCTGCGGCCAGGCCCTCGGAGGACAGGCTTGGGCTCTGCTGCCTGTGGAGCTCCATGGGCCAGTCCTGCCTGGCGGCTGGCTGCAAATGCAGAGTTAATTTTGGTGACACAATTGTTATTTCTCAGCTGATTTGATGCTCTGCGGAGCAGGCAGGCTCCTTGATGAGTTATCTCCCTTCCAAATTCTTTGTCTGATTGCCTTCCTCTGGAGGTCAGGAACAAGGGCAAACCCCTGCTCTCCGATTAGAGCCAGTGGATAGGGAGGTGTGAGGGCGAAGACACGGGGCTGGGCTCCCCTGCCACACACGGGGACATCTTTATCCCTGGCCTGGGGCCGTCTGGAAGTCTCAGGGCAGCAGGCCCCTCTTGGGCCTACGGGGTTGGGAGGGACGAGTCCTCTTGAGGGGCTGACAGCTATGGGAGTAAAGGGAAGAGGGAAGGACGCCCTCTGGGTCAGGCAGAGGGCTGAGGCTGAGTTGGGCCAACAGATGACCTCCAAGGAACTGAGCTGCAGCATCCTAGGTCAGGCCTCAGAAGTGCTGAGCTGAGCACGCGGAGGAGGAGGGTTGCAGTCTGCTGGGAGAGGAAGAAAGGTTGGTACCATGGGGAAAGCCCAACTTCAACGCATGGAGTTCTTTGACCGCTGGGCAGAGACAGATTCTACAGGGCTCAGGGAGGGCCTGCCTGGCCGGGCTGCTCTGCTTAGGGCTGCCCGTGGCGTGGCCAGAGGCCCTGCTTGCCTCCTGGCCCACTGAGGATACAGGGGCAGTTACCAGAAAGTGCCCAGGGGCCTGGGCCTTAGCAGAGACCCAGCAGATGCCAAGGCTGGCCGGAGTGCCACAGGGGGCTGGTGCACTGGGTGCACAACTTCTGGCTCTGGATCCCATGCAAGGGCAGATGGGCGAACCCAAGGCAGGTGGGTGAGGAGCCCTTGGAGCTGTCCGAGGGCCTATGCGGCTGGATGGTCTGCAGCCTTGCTAAGAGCTCCCGCGGGGCGTCAGTAAAACGTCCAGCTCTGCGCTGCTGGAGGAGCCTGAATGGAGGAGGATGCCTTCCCCCACCAAGGCCTTCAGCCTCCTGTGGGCATCTTTCGGTTCACACTCCCGCTTCATCCACGTGAGAAATGGGACCTCTGTTTCTGTTTGGCTGCACAGATGCCCGAGGCCACAGGACCACAGGGTGAGCTGAGACGCGGAGGATCATCCCAGCTGATGCCCTAGTCAGCAGGATGGTGGTTTTCTGATAGTTTTAGAGCTGCAGACACTGTTCTGGAAATAGACTCTTATCCTGAAGCCCAAAACGTGACACAGATAAAGACGGAGCTGCTGCATTTAAGAAGGGGCCCATCCCCGCCCAGCAGCTCTCAGCGGCCCTGGACTGTTGCCTTGCTCTCAGGCCTCCAGCCTGGATGTTGAGACCAGTACCTGAATCTGCCTTTTACATTTTTCTTACTGGGAAAAGCTGAGTGAGATTTCAATGGGAGGGAGTGCAGAAGCTATTTGCAGAGTCGCTGACTTGCAAGGCCCCATTTTCACTCCCCAACTCAGAGGCCGACAAAGACAGATGAGGCCAATTGGGGGGATTTGCACCACTTTACAAGATCCTCCTTCTGCCCTACGGGCGGATTAGCACGTGGTGGGCCTGGAGCAGCTGCTGACCACATCTGGCCCCAACTCCAAAGTGGTCTGGGCAGTCAGATCAGGGCTCCAAAGCCCGACCTCGCCTTCCAGCACCCCGGGAGAGAGGAAGGAAGCAACAAGGCTCTCTGATTCAGGTGGGTGCAGACATCAGGGCTCAGCTGGTAATGAATCTACCTGCAATATGGGAGACCTGGGTCGACCCCTGGGTTGGGAAGATCCCCTAGAGAAGAGAACGGCTACCCACTTCAGTATTCTGGTTTGGAGAATTCTGGCCTGGGTTCAAACAGTTGGACACAACTGAGCGACTTTCACTTTCATGAGACATCAGAAACAAGCTTCCCTGGTAAAGAATCCACCTGCAATGCAGGAGACCCCGGTTCAAGTCCTGGGTCGAGAAGATCCCCTGGAGACGGGATAGACTACCCACTTCAGTATTCTTCAGCTTTCCTGGTGGAAAAGAATCCACCTGCAATGTGGGAGACCTGGGATAGATCCCTGGGTTGGGAAGATCCCCTGGAGGAGGGCATGGCAACCCACTCTGGTATTCTTGCCTGGAGAATTCCCATGGACAGAGGAGCCTGGCGGGCTACAATCCATGGGGTCTCAAAGAGTCAGACACGGCTGAGCAACTAAGCACAGACATCAGAAATACTCCTTGAAAAAGGACCAGTCCTCTATGTGGGCTCAGAGAACTTTGCAGAACACACAGCTCTGCCTTGGCAAGACTCCCTGGGATCCTCTGGACCTTAGGCCATGTGGCATCAGAGGCAAAGTTAAGGCAGGGCTTCCTGCCCAAGATGGGGACTCCCTGTAGTGTCCGTTGTCAATGGTCATCAACCCCGGCTCATAGACCTACAGTTTCAGAAAGCTCCTTACCTGCCCTCCCCGATCCACTGCTGGACAGTGGTAGGTGCTAAAAAGTTCTTTTCCTATTGAAGAGTGTGCCTCCTTTAATGCTTTGAACAAGATTGCCCATCTCCCCTGCATTCCCCCACTCCCTTGGGCACCCTAAGCCTATAAGACTCCATAAAATCCCAGGTGCCCCCAGAGACAGCGAGGCAGTCCCAGAGTTCAGGTCTGGCAAAGCATACACAGAGAGGTCCAAAAACCCCTCCAAAAGGCCTGATGCAAACACTGAGGTGCCAGGCTGTACCCTCTGCCGCCATCAGCACCGAGTCTCCTAGCAGGCATGGATGGGGCTGAAGAGCTAGGCTTGGGTTGAGGCAAACGGGAACAGGTGAAAAGAGGAGGACAAAAGCGTCCCCATCACCCTGCCCCCCCAAAAAAGGAAAAGGATGACAGATGGGGAAGTGGGAGAAGGGAGCGGAGGTGCACGGAGGAGGAAGGGGGTGCGGACCAGGGGAACCGACGTGTGGGTGTCGTCCTCCCGGACCGGACGAGGGAGACGGAACCGGGACGACGACTTTAAGGTCGAGACTCGTGTCGGGTCGACCGAGCAACGGTCAGTACACGGTCGAGGTCCGACCCGTCGCCCTTCACCCCGTGCGCCGCCCGTATACCTGCTCTTCGGTCCTTCGCGTCTCGGTTCCCGACCTGCAGGCGAACCGGGTCTCTGTGTCTCGGACCACCCGCGTCGGTCGGAGCGGGAGAGACGTCGGACCTCCAGTGGCTGGGGTCGGAATTACTTATGGGTCCTTCACGGACTCCCATTCCAAACCCCGACCCATGGGTACCCTGGTCCCTTTAGTGTGTCAGGTCAGCCGGATTCGGATAGATGAAACTGTTCGTTCAGTCACCCGAACGCTTGACCGGTATTCTGTAAACGTCGCTCCGTCGTACAGGTCACCAGTCCCGTGTCCGAGACTCGGTTTACGGACTGAGACTTGTAGTCGACCCACTGGAGTTCCGTCCGAATTAGTAGAGAGACTCGGAGCAAACGGAGGAGACCTTACCCTCCCGGACGAAGTAGGAATATGGGAAGTAGGCGCACTACCGAGACTCGGCCGCGTCCCCTGCACGACTCGCGTGTCGGACCGTACTCGGCCGAGGGTCGTACCGTTGAAGTTACGACTCTTTCACGTTCCCCATAGCAGTCGTGGTTCCCCGGGTGTGCCCGGGGTCGAGTCCTCAGGAAAAGAGGTAAATACTAGGAGGTCACCTTTATGGGAGTCTCGAGGGAAGGGTGTTCAGTGAGGGGTTGTGTGTTCACGACTCGACGTCCCGCCCCGTCCACCATGTCAGTAGAGGACGAAGGGAGTCGGGCTGGGGAGGAGACTCCAGAAACCGTGCACCCAGGTAGGAATTCTGTGTAAATTGTTTCCAGTAGAAGACTCTAGTTCCTGCTTGGTCTACCAACCTAAAAAAAAAAAAAAATTAGTCCAGTATACCCCTTTAATATCTGAATGTGTCCGGTGGAGACGGAATGAGGTTCCGATAAGTTTTTTCTTGAACCTTCCCAACCGTAGATGAAACCCATTCCTTCCGGGTAGAGTCTCCCCGTCCAGAGATCCTTCGGTCTCTCTTTCAGTTGTGTCTCGCCCCTCACTCTGTGACCGACTGACGACGGAGTCACGACACACCGGACAGAGTGGGAGTTTAACTCCCTGGGCCGCAGTTTCCTTATCTGTGAAATGGGCCACGGCGCCTGCATCACAGGACTGCTGTGAGGCTTGAGTGAACATGAAGTGCTTGGCTTCCTGGTTTAGTGGTGGGTGCCGGACAAGTGGTTCAGAGCCGGGCATAAGCCATGGCAATGGGGGCCAAAGCGGGGACGCGACCAGAACCCAGGCAGGCTGTGGCCACCGTCCCCTCGACAGTCTTCCGTGTGACGTTTCCCATCCTACGTGGCCGCCTCTGCTCCCTTCTGCCTACCCAAAGCTTAGACTGCGAGCTGACCCGCCACCCTCTCCGTGAAGGCCCCTTGCCTGAGCGCTGAACGTTGGTGTCTGGAGGGACCTCGGCTGAACGCCCAGGTGCCTGGGTTCTTGTTCTCCTGAAGCTAGTCTTGGAGACATTTCTGTTTCTCTCAGCATCCCCAACCCCAATCAAGCTGTGCTGTCCTTGAGGGCGGGGCGCAGGTCCTCAGAAGTCCCCTGGGGAACTTCTGGCACTGACTTCACGTTGTCGGGGACTGAACGCGCTCACACACGGGGAGTATTAGGACAGGTTTGGCACACAGTGAAGGCCATGGAAGCATGTGCTCTGCCGATGACTATTATCTGGCCTCCCCCTCCCCCAACCGCGGGCCCCAAGCCTGGGTGGGGGGAATGGAGCGAAGCAGAAACCAGGAAGAGGAGAGCTTTCCTCCTGCCCTCCTCGGCCCTCTCCTTCCCTCCCTCTCACCCCCTTCAACCTGCTTCTCCTTTGTGCTCCGACCACAGAGCCCGCCCCCTCGCCCTGTGAGCCATCTCTGGCTGCCATGCCCTTGCCCCGTGCCCCCCTGGATCCCCAAAGGCCGTTTCATCACGCCTCAGCTCCCTGCCCCGCCCCCTGCCCAACATGTGCGGAGCCCATGGCCTCCTGCCAAGGCCTGGGGCTGCCAGCAGAGGCCAAGAGACAGAAATCTCACCGCTCGGTAGGTTTTCTTCTGCCCAGCGTGCTTGGGGGCTTTGCCGGGCTCCGCTGAGCTCTCCACATGCATCGAGTAGATGATGTCAAAGAAATCTTCCACCACAGCGACCCGCTTCAGAGAGATGCCCTCCGGCTCCGACAGGCCATCTGCCCCCTGCGACAGGGTGGACAAGCTGTGTTAGTGTCAGGGATGACGGCGGGGTGAGAGCTGGGCCCTGCGGCCGGGCAGCGGGGTGGGGGCAGGCACGCTGCTGCTCGCTGACCCCCGCCAGGCCTCCCGAGGGTAGGTCTGGGGGGACCTGGGGGGGACAGGAGCCTGCTCAGAGGGCCACAGGGAGGGGGCAACCAGAGTCAAGGGTGGCTGCTGCTACGAAATCTACCAGAAACAATGGGCAGAGAGAAACAACAAGGAAAAATACAAATTAAAAACCCAAGAGCCTCCATGTTCACAATTTCAGACAGATTGTGCCAGACTCAGGCGGGGAGCTTTCGAATTGCACGCTGTGCCAAGACCATCCTGGAAGTCTCTGGGGAGGTGGGGAGGGGGGTGCTAAATAGATGCGTCCCCATCAGGAGCTCGCCAATTAGCAGTAACCTTTCACTGTGGTCCCGGGCTGGGGGCCCAGGGGAACGGCTCACATCACCTGGGTGACTCCTGCCTCGCCCCGGCCTTTCAGAAAAGCTTTTCACCGCTGCCCGCCTCCCTACTCCAGCAGCTGAGCGCCAGCAACAGCACCCGGGCTCTTTGTGTGTGGAGACACAGAAATAACACACGCAAGGCCATGTGGAGGTGGAAGGCCGTGTGAGTGGGGTGGCTGTGGGGCCCCCCTGAGCTTCTTACTGGGCTGGCACGAGTGTTGTCAGCTGGCCCCGAAAAGGTGTGCCAGGATCTCAGGGGCACTGGGCTCTCTGCCACCCTCTCCGTAAGGGGAGACCTGGAGGGCTCTGGGGGGCGTCAAAGAGGAAGAGCAAGCCGAGGGGTGGGGGTGGGGATTTAGGAAAAAGGAGGCGGGCTTTTCTGTAAAAGTGCTTGGAACACAAATCTCCCAGAGGATTCTTCCCCAGAGGACCCTCGCTCAAGAATGTCGGCTCTTTGGAGGAGGGAGTGCAAGTGTGTGGGGCGGGGGTTCTTCCGTTGGTTCGCAGCTGACTCCCTAGCACCGAGAACGATGCCCGACACATAGTAGGCTCAATAAATAACTGCCGAATGACGGCCTGGTTACAGGCAGCCGCCAGGAGGGGTAGTTTGGCCACACGCTTCTTCAGTGCCAGGTGGGCCCCATCGTTTAAGTGGCTGTGTGACTCTGAGCAGGTATCTTGCTTCTCTGACCCTCGGGTCCTTTATCGAGAAAATGGGGATAACAGAAGGCCTCTTCCCACGAGCTATGGAGAGGAGTAAATGAAATATGCGTCCAACTCTTAGCATCAAGCCCGACCACGGGAACTCCTGGATAAATATTGTCATGAAGAAGTGCTTTGCCGACTGCCAAGTTTCCCCTAGCCAGGACGAGGCTAAACATCGCAACCAGCCTGGGAGACTGTGAGGGTCAGGACCTGCCTGTGGGACGGTGGCTGGTAAGTGGAAGGGCTGGCCCAGGACGTCAGTCTTTGTCGTCAGAGGGGAATCGAGGCCACACTGAATGTGATGCTCACTCACAGCACATTCCAGCCATAGTCAGGGTTTGCTTTTATCCTGCAACTTTCTCAACCTGCCCTGGTAGGATAGCGGGGCTGTCTCTTTGCCAGTGGCCCACTTGAGAGCAGATAGGAGAGGAAAGGCCTCTGCGGTGAAGGGACCAAACCTCAGGCCTAGTGGGCAGTGCCCATGAGTGATGGCACTGGCTGGTGCCCTCACTGGCCTTGCACAGGCCTTCGAGCCGATGGCTTTCTCCCAAGTTAGCATCCATGGCGATGGGGACTTCTCAGCAAGTATCTGGGGGGGGGGGGTGTACAGGTGCCCACCTGTGTAGAAAGTGTTGCCTGCTGCGAGATTGTAGGCAAACTCTTCAACCTCCCTGAGCTTCACTTATGAAGTATCAAACTCTGTACTCTTCTCTTCTTAAACCTCTCAGAAGTTACTGTTATCTCTTTCTTGAGGGTATCTGAAGTCCCCCTCTGAATTCCTGGGCTCATCAGTGACTAACTCATTTATTAGCTGACGTGTAACTACCAGCATTTTAGAGATCTTCAAATACTGCTATGGTAGAGCTGAACGGGACAAATATTATGACAGATCAGTTATAATACACTTCTAACCAGAGGTTCATGTTGGCAAAAACAAACAAAAGAATGTCTAAGAATGAAGGTATAACTGGGTTTCTATTTCTTGATCAGGATGGGTTCAGTTCATAAAAAGCCATTGATCTGAACACTTACAATTTGTATACTCTTGTGTGTGTCTGTTGGGCTTCCCGTGAGGCTCAGCTGGTAAAGAATCTGCCTGCAGTGCGGGAGACCTGGGTTCGATCCCTGGGTTGGGCAGATCCCCTGGAGAAGGGAAAGGCCACCCACTCCAATTTTCTGGCCTGGAGAATTCCATGGACTGTATAGTCCATGGGGTCACAAAGACTCAGACATGACTGAGCGACTTTCAGTTCACTGTGTGCCTGTTAATCTGTGTTTTGCTTTTTATATTTTTTTCTTAACATCAAAAGTGTCTGCTAATTTTAAAAGTGATATTTTTTAAAAAGTATAATGGGGTAGGTAGTTCCAAATTTTGATAATTTGAATCCAGAGGCATAATGATGGATTTAGATGCCTACAAGTGAATTGACTTCTCTGGTCATTAAACTGCTTAAGGCAGAACACAGACACTTATGGAAAAAGTTTACAAAATTGGATGAGAAGGAGTAGAGAAAGAAAACAATCTGATGAAAGATAATATTTTAGATAGGTGGGATGGAAAATGTCCCCTAACCAGCTTGGTGACCTTGGGCAGGTCACTTTTTGACCTCTAAAAACTCATTTTCCTCACACCTGTAAAATGAGCCTACAAAGTCCTAGTTGGATGTGGTTCCAAGGCTAAGTAAGAACATGTCAGGCATCTGCCACATACAGGCTTGTAAACATTCATCTCTCCCCTTCAGACCCACCGAGTGTGGACATTCTGTATTTAGGGATCCATTCTCATCTCTTGTCCCTCTAATCCACTCAGGTTACAGAAGGGGTCCCCCAAGGTAATACCCACCAGCAGAAGAGATACAAAGTCTTATGCAAAATAACCTGCTAAGAATGTCACACAAACTTGGAATAAGCTTTCCTAAAGTCCAAGTATAATTAACTAACCCAGATTAAAAGCAAAACACACGCCCAGCGCCTGGCCTGCCTCTGTCCCAGTCCTCTATCTCCATTCATAGGCAGACGTGGGTAATCAACCTGGCCCAACGTGACCATAAAATTATCTCAGAGAAACTCTTCAGGGTTGCTCCCTCTTTAAAAATGGATTATGAGGACCACTTCCCAGCAGTTCCCATGCAGGGGATGTGGGTTCGATCCCTGGTCAGGGAACTAAGATCCTACCTGCTGTGAGGCAACTAAGCCCTCAAGCAGCAAGGAGAGAAAGTCAGCGTGCTGCAACGAAGACCCAGCACAGCTTATAAAAAACAAAACCACACAACAAGGACTCTGCTCTTCCCTGCTGTTCAACCCTGAGTCCTGTAATCGGTCTATCTCAACTGCAGAGACGTACACAGGAAAGAAGAGGGCCCTCAGCAACCAGAATTCAAACCACACAAGGTCTGCAGAGCCACACCTTGAACTGTCCTCTGGTGAGCTGCGGCCACCTGGACACCATGTGTACTACACCCTGAGGGAGGAACATCAGGATATCTGGGTGGCCTTCAAGGAGAACCCTGGGAAGAGAACAAAGGGATCCCACGGCAGTCATGTGCTGCAGACAACTCTGCCATGCCCTGCGTTCACAGAGGTAATAACCTTCATGATAAATGCTGCAGGAGAGGCATGCTTTTCCTAGCTGAGAATCCAGACGCAGTACTACAAGGCAAAAGCTGCTAATTAGGGGATCGGACAGCACCTTCTCTTTAGCCTTGGGATGCCCCTGCCAACCACCTCTGCTTAGTGTTAGCTTAATTTGACCCATAGCCCTAAGCAACCTGGGCCCTGGGTTGACAAAGGAAGCTCACTTCATTTACAGGCTGGATTAAGAGTGGGGCTGGATGGAGCTTCTTGACTATTCCCCACTTCCTGGGAATGCCAACCAGGAATGATGGCATGGAGCCCTGCAGCAGCCCCCGGGAAAAGCCATGAAACACACATGGTCAGTTATGCAGGACCAACCTCTGGGGCCTTCCTGCATGGGGGAGAATATTGCCATGGTAACATACTACATCTTTTTGCAACAGCTAATTCCAAAACAGCCCGTCAGATTTGGGCCAACAAAACCAGACATGGCAATAGCTTTTAAAAATTCAAGGAAGGGGGTTCCCCGGTGGCTCGGTGGTAAAGAATCTGTATGTCAGTGCAGGAGACATGGGTTCGATCCCTGATCCAGAATGATCCCACATGCCTCAGAGCAACGAAGCCCAGGTCTCACAACCACTGAGCCACTGCCCAGAGCCTAGGAGCTGCAACTACTGAAGCCCATGTGCCCTAGAGCCTGTGCTACACAACAAGAGAAGCCGCTGCAGTGAGAAGCCTGTGCACAACTAGAGAAAAGCCTGCAGGCACCAAAGACCCAGCACAGCCATAAATAAATAAATAATGTTTAAAAATTCAGGGAGGGGCTTCTCTAATGGTCTAGTGGCTAAGACTCTGTGCTCCCAATGCAGGGGGCCAGGATTCGATCCCTGATTGGGGAGCTAAGATCCTGTATGACATACAGCACAGCCCCGCCCCCAAATACATAGAGCTGCAAACTTTCTTGGATATTACTGTCTTCTTTAAAACCAGCCTATTTGAGTTCTAAAGGCCAGATTGCGAGTCATTGAAGAAATCACCAAATGTCTACTTAAGTAAGGCAGGTATTTCAGAATATTTATAACAATGGTTGGGCTTCCCAGGTGGTGCTAGTGGTAAAGAACCCACCTGCCAATACAGGAGACTTAAGAGATGGGTTTGAGCCTCTTAAGTCTGGAGACTTTAAGAGACTCAGAAGAGAAGGACATGGCAACCCACTCCAGTATTCTTGTCTGGAGAATCCCTATGGACAGAGGAGCCTGGCGGGTTATAGTCCTTGGGGTCGCAAAGAGTCGGACAGACTGCAGCAACTTAGCATGCATGCATGCATGCACACACAACAATGGTTTGCAAAGTGTGGTCCCTAGGCATCACCTGAGAACTTGTTAGAAATGTGATTCTCAGGTCCCACCTCAGACCTACCAAATTTGACACGTTGAGGGTTTTAATAGGCCCCCAGATGATTCTAAGGCAGGACAGATTTTGAGAACTGCTGATTAGAAGGTCTCTGTGATTGAGACAGGGAGGTGGCTAGTAAGGCAACTGGCATTGGATAATGAATATAAATATTTTCTGTGCTGCTGGGCCTAAATATTAATACTTTCTTCTCTAGTGAGTGCCCATTTTCCTAACGGTGGGGACAAAAGATTCTTATTGGGCAACATGAGTATGAATTTGAAACACCTACCCAGAGACTTGCTGGGGATTATGGGTAGAAACAGGAGTGCCCAGTATCCTGACATTGGAGTTTTAAAGTCCTTCCTGGTGAAATTAATTCTTAAGCAGGTCATCCTTTGACAAGTCTTTTCTGGCTTCCTCAGTTTCCTCAATCTGAATGCTCGATATAAGGAGGACTGTTGCGTCCAGGGCTGCAAACCTATAAGGAAGACGAGTATATCCTCCCAGGCCCCTGCCCGGGTAGCCTTAAGGGCTGTTGTGAGGAGTCATCCTCAGGTGAGCTCCTGAGTCTGATTGAATCTTGCCTGCCTCCTCACTAAGCCAATTAAATGGACTCCTGACCTTGATGGCAGGGGAGGTTCAATTGCTAACGGATTGCAGTTCTGACATCTCCACTGGAACTTCAAAGTCACTGGCTGGTAATAAGTTACATACTTATCAAGGTGGGTGCACCCTTTCAGGCACCAGGGTGCCATCTAGTGCACCACCACCACTCTATTAGAGGCAGGTGCCTTCCAGCAACCAAGTGTCTATGATTAAGAGAATGTGGCTAAACAGTGGGGACATTTCTCAATTGGGTTCCTTCTTCAAGAGGAAGAAACCACAGGAACAGTCCGTAGGATGAGCCCTTTCGGTGCAGCTGTCAACAAACAGCAAAAATCAACGAGATTGCCGTTACAGGATAAAGTCCACAAGGAGAATCCACCCCTGGGAAAACACATCTTTGGCAACCGGTTGTTTGGGAGCCCAGAACTTCAGGGGGTAGATTGTATGGGCAAGTGTGAGGATACTGCTCCAACCCACGTAGGCCAGCCAGGACGACAGGCAAAAGCTACAGCAAATATTAGCTGCCTGCTCCTCCCAACTTAGAAGTGGGTAACAGAGGATGAGATGGTTGAATGCCATCACTGATTCAACGGACATGAGTTTGAGCAAGCTCCGGGAGATGGTGAAGGACAGGGAAGCCTGGTGTGCTGCCGTCCACAGGGTTGCAAAAAGTCAGACATGACTGAGTGACTGAATAGCAACAACCTCCCAAGTTCTGGAACTGTCTCTCTCGTGCCCCAAACCACATTTTAATAAGTTCAGGCAGGTTTTGGAAATGGGGTAACAGTTTTGGGGAGTTCCCACAAAAGTTCTCCTTTCCACACAAAAAAAGTTCTCCTTTCAACTCCTGGTAGGGTTGAAAGAAGACCAAGGGAGAGGAGTCAGCTTCCTACAAAGGGTCTTCAGAGAGAAATGGATGGGAGACGAAATTTAAAAAGCAAACTAAACTAAGAGAATGAAAAGAACAGGAAAGCAGAAGGAAGATCCTCACCCCAATATTCAGAAATTTTCTCCTCAGAACCAAGAGAAGCCAGTCATAGTTTATAAAAATGATCAGATGACTGACGGGGGCTATTGTTTTAATGGGATAAGGACAGTATTTGAATTTCTCTCCTGTTTGAATATTATCTACCTACAGATTGGAAACCCAAACCAAAAAAACTCAAGATAAGATTCACGCCAGAATTTCTGGACCCATGTTTATACCGTAGCCAGAATTTCAGGACTCGTGGTTATACTGTAGCCATAATTTCTAGACTTATGGTTGCACTGGACCCATGGTTGCACTAGGCCTGGACAGGACTGAGGGATGAGACCACCCCCCCCCCAATAAATAAATAAACACAAAAACAAGGCATGGAAGACTCATTATAGCACCTGCCTCTTCTCCACCCCGTGCACAATCTCCAACTGCTAGTGCGGAGTGGCCACCGCGGTGCACCTGCCATCTGGAGCAGGCCTCATATATTCCAAGACCTCCTTTCTGCTTCGCTGAACCTCCATCTTCTATCAAATCACACCAGGGACCAAAAGACACACCCCAGGCCACAGGGCAAGGTGCCTGGGATGGGGCCCCAAACAACAGCCATATCCTTCAGCTCTGAATATTTCTTTTTTTTCCTTTTGTTAACTCTTGGGATGTCTAGAAAGTGAGGGGCGGGGGAGAGAGAAAGGGGGGAGCAGTGGTCCAAAGTGCTCCCCTCTTGGCCACAGAGGGGCAATGACCCCGGTTTAAGGGATGGAGGGAGGAGGTAGCTGGCGCACTCTCAGGCCAGATAGGGTAGGGCCTGAGGGACAGGGATTCTGGCCTGGGGGTGCCAGGAGGGTGCCGGGGCTCTGTAAGTCAGAGGTCTGAGGACAATCCAGCCCGGACCCTGGGCCTCAGTTTCCTCCTGTGTAGAGGGGACACGGTATGTACAATGCCTTTCGCCACCTCACAGGAAGCTTATGGGAACCCAAAGGATGCATAAACAGCCCCTGCCCTGGGCAGAACATCCATAAATGACCCGGTCACCACTACTATGGAGAGGCGCGCTCCAGGATTCTGGGGACCCGCCTCCCTCGGGCATTGCGGCCAAGGGCAGGGAATGGGGTCCCTGAGCGGGGGTTTCTAGGCGGAAGGGGGCGGTCCTGCGCCAAGCGGGCCCCGCGGGCGGGTCCCTTCGGGGCTGCAGCGGGCCGCCCGGGCGCGCTAACGAGCGGGCCCCAGGTGCGGGCCCCACCCCGGGCAGGGGGGCGGGGTCACAAAGGGGGCAGGGGGGGAACGCGAGGAGAAGGGCATTAAAGACACAGGGACGCTTTCCGGCGGGTGGGCCGGGGCGGCGCGCCTCAGCTCCGTCTCCGGCCTCTAGGCGCGCGCCCGCTCACCTGGAGACCCCGCCCGCGCGGGACCCCGCCCACTGGACACGCACCTGCTGCGCGCGCGCGCCCGCCCGCCGGCCCGAGCGCTCCCCCTCTCCAGGCCCCGCCTCCCCACTCTCCGCGCACCTGCTCCGCTCCCCGCCCTCCTGGGACGCTGCCCACCTGTCCTTTGTGCGGGGCGGTACCATTCGATCTGGCCAGCTCTCCTTCAGGGAGCGCCCGCTATGTGCCAGGCGCCGTGCCAAGCCTGATCTGTGTAATCCTCCCAGACCCTCTGCGGTAGGCGCCTCTGCTGTTCCCCGCCCCGGGCGCAGCGGGGTGTGGCCATTTGCCCAGGGTCACTCAGACTTGAACCCCCATCCCGATGCCCATTGAACCACCAAACTACAGTGCCTCCCTATCGCGTCCACATCCGTTATAGCTCCAAGGGCCTCCCAACCGCCCAGGGAGACAGTCAACACTGGTGGCTGGCATCGTGGTGCGCTTACTGTGTGCCAAGCATTTGCTGCCTCATTTCAGTTTCCCAGCAGCCGTGGGAGGATTGCTACCCCCATCTTACAGGTGAGGAAACTGAGGGACAGAAAGCTGAAGGGACTTGCCCACAGGCATGGAGAATAGAGGAAGAACTGGGATTCAAACCCAGACAGCTAGACCCTAGTATCCATACTCTCGGCCACGGGCACTGTTAACTCCACCCCCAGGTTCCTGGTGGCTGTAATCCAGCCCAGGCCTTCTCCTTTCACCGTTCAGCCCTCCCACATCCTGTCCCAGCCTCAGTGAGAAGCTGCCTCTCTTAGCCATACCTAAGAAATCGAAGAAGTTCCTAGGCCTAAAGCCACTGCCCTGTCCCTGCTTTCTGCAAATCTCCCCGACCCTGGCTCTCAGTGTGACCCTATGGACTGCAGCCCACCAGGCTTCTCTGTCCATACAATTCTCCAGGCAAGAATACTGGCATGGGTTGCTGTGCCCTCCACCAGGGGATCTTCCCGACTCAGGGATTGAACCCACATCTACTGCTGTTCCCACACTGTAGGTGGATTCTTTACCACTGAGCTACCGGGGAAGCCCCCCCTCGGCGAGGATAGCCACTTGGAAATCACTGGAAGCCTCCCTGTTTCCCAGGTAGAGGAGCCAAGACCCTCAAGGTGAAAGGCTAGACCAAGGAGGAGATGGCCTTATGGAGCTTTTCGTGGGGAGTCCAGTCCCCACAGGCCTAGCTATGTCTCCTGCCCCCCATCCCACAGTTGGACCTGTGGGTGGGCACACCAAGGAGGGGCAGGAAGTGCTGAGAAGCAGAGCGGGCTCCTGTCCTGAGTGGCGGGCGGGTCTCTGGGGCAGGAGGAGGCTATCTGATCCCTTCCCCACTGCCCCGGCCATGACCTCCTCTCTCCCTCCCTCCCTCCATCTCTCCCTCCCTCGTGGCCAGGGTAGCCAGCACCCTGGACTGCAGCTGAGAACCCAGCGTTCCTGACCCGGCCCACATTCCTGTGGGAGGAGGGGTCGGTGGGGTGGTGGGGGGGAGTTGGGCCAAGGGCTTTAGGGACAGGGGCACCCCTGGGGCTGCCCCACCCAGCTTGGGCCAAGGCCGGGCTGTCTCCAACCTCACCATTTCCTGCCTCCGCTCTCCCCATCTCTCAGTAGCAGAGCTGCCTAAATTTGGCTCCAGGAGGGAATGGGGGAGGTGGCAGCAGGCGGGTGCTGTCAGAGGCCAGGGCGCAGCTCCCTGTCTAGCCGGCTGGCATTTTTGCTGTCTGGAGGAGGGCAGGGGGCCCACCAGCCCTCTCCAGGAAAGGGAGATGTTCGTACCTTCTGACATGCACTGAGTAATGTGCAAACTACATGCAAACCAAGCTTCAAATCAGCATCTCAGCCAAGGAACAGCTTGGGTGCTGCTTTTGGGATAAGAACAGAAGAACCAGTGGCCCACTCCCCGGGGCTCCAGTGGGAGCTGGGGGTGGATGCAGGGTGGCCAGGGCTGGGAGTTGGGAGCCTCCGTTTCTTGCCAGGTGGAGTTTGGGGGCTTTAAATCAGCGGCTGGACTCTCTGCCTCCCAGCCTGAGGGCAGGGCCATGGCATTCTCTGCCTTCTCTGGCATAGTGCTTGGCACACCGTTCCATGATTAAGCACATGAGGTTGTAGTCATCCTGTCCAGGTCTGAACCCTGGGTCTCCACTGGCCAACTCGGTGAATTCCTCAACGGTATACCCGGGCAAACAACTCATGTGATTGGCATCCCTTTTAGGACTTCCCTTCCCTTCCTAGAAGGTGGGCACAGGGGCATGGCCCAAAAGAACACTGGTTTTGGAATCTGACCTGGATTCCAGGTCTGGCGTAGCCAGTGAGGCTCTGCGGGTCTCACACCCCTCCTCTGGGAAATGGGTTCAGGATTCTCAAGTGCTACTATGATGTCCGTGTGGGTCCTGGCACTCATTGGACAGTCCAGAATTCTTCCCACCAGTGTGGTCTCACTGCTGTCTGCCTTCATCCAATTCCATTCTCTGTCCCAGTCCCATCTCCCCTCTCCCTTGGGTTTCTCCCTCCTCTCATTCCCTCCCCTCGTCATGGTGATCTCAGGGAGGTCACTGCCTCTCCGAGCCTCAGTCTGCACGTCTATCTGCTCCGTGGGGGTAATGGGAGATGGATGCCATCCAGAGTCTAGGGCCCAGGAGGCGTTTGATGGGTGGCAGCCCTTTACAAGGCCCATTTATATCCCAAATGACCAGGAGGGTGGGCTGTGCCCTCCAGCTCTATCAGGTATGGAGTGTTGGGGCCCCTCTTCTCGGTAACTCTGTTTAACCCCAGATAACTGCTCTCCTGCCCCTCGGCCGGGGCTGATACGTGCTGAATCCAACTTCCTGCCACCCAAAAGCCACTTCCTGCCAAACTCAAGCTGATACTAGAAGAACTTGTTTTCTGTGCACAGAGAAGTCCCGCCGCCGGGCGGCCACCGGCCTGCCCCGGGTGTGAACATTTTTTTCCATTTGCTGGTCTGCCTGGTGGGGCTGGGCGGGGGAGGATGGGGACTGTGCTCTCTTCACCTCTGAACCTGCCCATCCTGCCCTACCATTGCCTCTGGGCCTGCCAGCCTGCCCAGGAAGGGTGCCAAGTGGCCCCTTTGGGCCCAGACAGACGCATGTAGGCAGTGATACAGTCTGTCACGGCCACACACCAGCCAGTCTGACAGCCCCCAGAGCCACCAGGCGCGGACTCTGGGAGACAAGTGTGGGACCCCGTCAGACAACAGCCACACACACTTTTAGAGTCACACACATGTTGACGGGGACACCCAATCTCAGAGTCACTCGCACACATGCACACAGAGCTCTCCCACACTTGCCCAGCGTCCATCCCCCTTCCAGGTGTTTCACTAATGCAACAGACACTCTCTGAAGGGCCTGCTCTGTGCCAGGTCTTCAGCATAGTAAAAACTACTGGAATAGTAACTAGCTGACGTGTGCTGTTCCCTCAGTTTCCTTATCTGTGAAATGGGGATAACAGCCCTGCCCCACAGGGCTGTTGGGAGGATTAATGAGCTAATGCATGCAAGGCCCCTGTCCCCGGCTGGCTCGTAGACAGTGCTAAGTTAGGCTATCTTAGTTAGCCAGGAGCATCCTGTGCCCAGCTCCGCTGAGACCTTACATACTTACCACCCTGAGTCCCGACCCAAGCCCCTGGCGGCTCAGGTCCACACTCCCATTTCCACAGATGAGGAGACCGAAGCTCAGGGAGGAGGCCCACAGGTCCTCAGGGTACCGCCACGACTCCTCTCTCCCCTCCTCCTACTCTACTGCCCCCGGCAGCCTCACGACCCACCCCGCCACACACACACACACACACACACACACACACACACACACACGGCACCCGCCACACACACACCCGCCACACACACACACACACCCGCCACACACACACACACACACACACACCCGCCACACACACACACACCCGCCACACACACACACACCCGCCACACACACACACGCCACACACACACACACACACACCCGCCACACACACACACACACACACACACACACCGTGCCTGTCTGGAGTGCCACACCCCCCACTGGATCATTTTGTCCTGTCTGCCGGCACATAATAGGGGTTCAACAACTTCGGAACGTAAATGAATAAACAGCCTGCTCCTCACACCTAGCTACTGAGGCCAGAGCCTGGAACCACACCAGGACACCCCTAAGCTGGAGCCCAACTCCCAGGCTAGCCTGCTTCTCACACCTCCAACAGGCACTGCATCGTGTGTGAATGAATGAATGAATGAAATCAGGATTTTGGGATCCCAGTCCAGGGCTCTCTGGGCTAAACCTCCTTCACTTCCTGGCAGCGTGGACAGGAGCCAAGCTCCAGCCGCCTCGGATGGTGGCGGGGCTGACGGGCCGCCTGAAGCCGGCTGTCAGGAGCTCGTCTGGCCACAGCCGCCAGCAGGGGAGACCAGCTGGCGGTACAGGGTCCATCGGCCCAGGCCTGGAATCTGAGCCGCCCTGAGAGGCCCAGCTTCTCTCTAGGCCCCCACAAACTGGCCTTTGTTCCCCAGGCCAGCCAAGACCCAGGAGCCTGGGCTTTCTCTCTGCCTGCGGCACCCGCGCTGAGCCAGCGGGGTAAATGGGCCAGCCTCCCCTCTGTCCGGGCCCACGATGTCGCTTCAGGACTAAATGGAGATGTAATTTTCTATACAAATCCATGACAATTTAGATGGAGTGATTGTAATTGGCTTTTCAATGGGGGTTTTGTCCAGTGCTGGTGGCTAGAACTGGGTGGCCTGTTTGAGGCAGGCTCCATTTAAATGACAATAAAGCAATAATATTGAGGACTTGTACAGTACCCAGAGCCCCTCCTGGGCCCAAGTGGAGCCTCATGTTTATGGATCTGGTCCTTCCCTTGGGCAGTCTGGGCAACCAGAGGGGTGGGGGCACCGAGCCCAGGAGAGGGGCCATTCCAGACCTAAGGGCTCTGGGGCGGCCAGGGCAGGGCCCCATGTCCCCCGGCTTACCTGCTCCGTCATTCACCATAAAACCACCAATCAGTGCTGCCTGTGGGCTGGCTGCTATTCCAGCTGTTGGGGGTGCCAAGAGACAGAGAACGCTCCCAGGCAGGTCAGAGGTGGGAGGGAACAGTGGCAAGGACAGACAGCATGACCCAGAGCCAGATGGCCGGGTTCAGATTCTACCAAGCTCCTTACTAGCTTTCTGGGCTTCAGCAAGTTACTTAACTTCTCTGTGCCTCTGGCTGGCCGGCCATAAAACAGCTGCAGTCAAAGTTACTGTGAGGACGAAACCCCTGACTAGGGCTCAGCACAGGGCCGGGCATGCAGACGGTGCTGCGGCTAAGTTACTGCCATTGTTTGTTAAAACCCCAGCTCTGGTGTCAGACTTGCTAGCAGTGACCGTGTGCTTGTGCTTGTGACTTAACCTCTTTAAACCTCCACTGGCCCCTCTTTGGGGCTACCCTGGTGGTTCAGATGGTAAAGAATCCATTTGTAATGCAGGAGACCTGGGTTTGATCCCTGGGTCGGGAAGATCCCCTGGAGAAGGGAATGGCAAGCCATTCCAGTATTCATGCTTGGAAAATTCTAAGCTTCTCTTTAAGGTGGGGCTTTTAGGAGAGCCAACCCCACGGGGTGGTGGGGATTTAAGGAGAGGATGCAGGAAGTGCTGGGCTCAGTAAACACTAGCTCTCACTTACAGGACGCTTTTTGGCCTTGAGGAGCTTGCCATTCAGTGATAATTATACTGTTGAGTGTTGGGAGACAGAAAGGGAAGGAGAAAAGCTCACAGGAAGCCAGGACAGAGCTGTTGGTCCCGGCAGGGGATGCAGGGGGAGGGAATGATCTGGAGGGGCCTCGGGATCAGGGCAGGGCTGTGGGCTGTGTTAAGGAAGGAAGGCTTCACAGAGGAGGTGACATTTGGGCTGGGCCTTGAAGGATGAGTAACAGGTTTCTGCCAACATAGGGCGGATCCCAGTGCCAGGCACTGTGGCTATAGCGTCACAGGCAGACCCTCCTGAACTGCTTCCTACCTGTGGGAGGAGTTGGGGTGGGACGGGGGATGAGGGCAAGCCTTCAGGGAGGCTGTCGTGAAAAAGCGAGGCTGAGAGCATCTAGGAAGGGAAACAGCCCATGCAAAGGCCCACAGTGGGAAGGCATCATGGGCCCTGGTGAGTGGACAGCAGGGGAAACTGCAAAACATGGCTGGAGGGAGTGGACAGGGGCTGTGGTTTTACTCACAGTGAAGTAGGCGGCCTCAGAGGGATTTTAAGCAAGTGAGTGACACCATGCATGCTTTATTTTTAAAGGATCCCTCTGGCTGCTTGTGGGCGGTGGGCTGCAGAGTGGAAGGAGTAAGAGGGAGACCCTGGAGAAGCGGTCGGGTCACTGAGGGGAGGGAAGTGGTTGGATCCGAGAAACAGCAGGCGCTCAGTAACTCTTGTCTGGAGGATGGGCAAGTAGAGCACGATGCGGGGCTGGGTGCAGCTGGCACATAGCGCGGTTGGTGAAAGGAGATGAGAGAAGAGAGATGAGGGCTGCCTCCCACCTCTCCTCATCAGGCTCTGGGGCTTTTTCCTGAAGGCAGCAGGGGAACCAATCCGGTTTTTTTCTTTTTTCTCCAGGCAGAGAAAGACCATGCTGGGACTTGTGCTTGGAAAGATCATTCTGCTGTAGGGTTAGGTGGCAGGTGGGCAAGGCTGGAGGGAAGGAGGTGGGGAGGGAGAGTGGCTGCTGGGGGTTCAGAGGCCTCATTAGGCATCCTAGCCATCCCCCAAGTCCAAGAGCAACAAATTTCCTCTTCAGTGAGGTCTAAAATACAGTCCTGGGTCACAGAGTGGTCACTGGCAGAGTTGAGATCCGACCCCAGAGCAAACTCAACGGCCAGTGTTCTGTTCCCTTTTGGCGTCATCTGCCTTGATTGCTAATACAGTCCATTATAAATAGTGTTTCACAGTAACTGTCAGCTGTAGAACCGTTACTACAAACCTGGGAAGTGGGTATTATTATCATTCCTATTCTACAGACGAGGAAACCAAGGCTCCGAGAGGCTGAGTCACTCATCTAAGGACACAGAGCTGGGAATAGAGATCCAGGGTCAGACCCAGGCAGTCTGACTCCAGACCTTCACAGCAGAGGTCCTTTGAATTTATTGCTAATCCCTGGTGGCTCTAGTAAACAATCTGTAATGCAGGAGACCCAGGTTCGATCCCTGGGTTGGGAATACCCACTCCAGTGTTCTTGCCTGGAGAATTCCACGGACAGAGGAGCCTGGCGGGCTACAGAGGATGGGGTGGCCGGGAGTCGGACACGACTGAGCGACTAACATACACTTAAAGGCTAGGGAACTTCATGGAGGAGGAGAACCTGAACCTTGCACAGAACCTCCTGATGCCGGCAGCTCCCAGACCCAATCCTTGAACCGCGTCCATCTAGTGGCCCCAGGTTTACACCTCCAGCCTGGGCCTATCCTCTGCATCCATTCAGCCCATTGGACATATCTGAAAGCAAGTGCATGTTCAGGGCCCCTGTAGAGCAGGAGTCCCCAATCCCTGGGCTGCACGGCAGGATGTGAGCAGCAGGCAAGTGAGCGAAGTTTCCTAAACTTCATCTGCTATTCCCCATCACTCACTTACCACCTGTACCAACCCTGATCCCCGTGGAAAAATTGTTTTCCACGAAACCCTGATGTCCAAAAGCTTGGGAACTGCTGCTGTAGAGGGCCAGCGAAAGGCATTCATCTATTCATTCAATAAGCATCTGGACCACTGCCACCCTCTACACTGCCTGGCCATCACCACCAACTCTTCCTCCACCGGAAGGAAGCCTTCTTCACATTCACTTTCTCAGCCAAGCACCTGGGAGTCATCCTTGATTCCTCCCTCTTTATCTCACATCCATGCCCATCCCATCCATCAGCAAATCCTGCTGACTCCACCTTAAACTGAGTCCAGAATCCACCTGCTTTCCACCATTTCCCCTGCCCCTGACCTCCCCTCCTGGGACTTGTGGGGTTTTGGGGAAAGGCACGAGCTAGCACTGGAAAGCTCTTGGTCCCTGTCCTCTGGGTCTCAGTCTCCTCATCTGTAGAGTGGGTGCATGCCAAGTCACTTCAGTTATGGGGACCCCGTGGACTGTAGCCCTTCAGGCTCCTCTGTCTGTGGGGTTCTCCAAGTAAGAATATTGGAGTTAGCTGCCATACCCTCCACCAGGAGTTCTTCCCGACCCAGGTTTTGAACCCACATGTCTTATGTCTGCTACACTGGCAGGCAGGTTCTTTACCACTAGCACTACCTGGGAGGCCAAGGAAGTGTGGGTACAGTAGGTCATTGGCTCCCATTATCCTTTCAACCTGGCAGGACACAAGTGGCACTAAGGAAGAGACTGTGAGTGCAACAGAAGAAAAGTTCGACACACTGGACCTCATTAAAACTAACAACTTTTGTCTTTCAATGGATACCACCAAGAAAGTGAAAAGACAGCCCACAGGCTGGAAGCAAATATTTGCAAATCATATATCTGATAAGGAATTTGTATCTAGACTATATGAAGAACTCATAACTCAATAATAAAATGAATAATGCAATTAAAAAATAGTCAAAAGATCTGAATAGACATTTATCCATAGAAGATACACAAATATCCAATAAGCACATGAAAAGATGCTCAATATCATTAGCCATCAGGGAAAGGCAAATCAAAACCACAATCAGATACAATTCCACTCACACTGTGATGGTTCTAATCAAAATGACAGATAGTAATAAGTGTTGACGAGAGCATGGGAAAACCGGAAGCCTCCTACACTGTGGATAAGACTGCAAAATGATGCAATGATTTTGGAAAACAGTCTAGCAGTCACTTAAAAGGTTAAACGTAGGATTACCCTATGACCCAGCAATTCCACTCCTAGGTAGAAAAAAACTGAAGACATATGTCCACACAAAAACTGTACAGGACAGTTCACAGCAGCATTATTCATCATAGCTAAAATCTGGAGACAGCCTAAATGCCCATCAGCTGTTGAACAGATAAATAAAATGGGGCACATCCACCCAGTGGAATATTATTCAGGAAGAAAAAAAGGAAAAAAGTATATGCTACAGCATGGACAAAACTTGAAAAAAAACTGTAGTAAGTGAAAGAAGTCAGGCACAAAAATCCACATATCATATGATTCCATTCAGAGACAATGTCCAGAGAAGGAAGGCAAATCTACAGAGAAAGAAGTAGTTTCCCGGAGCTGGGGAAGGACATTGGATATGGGGTTTCTTTTGCAGGCACCACAAATTTCCTAAAATTGATTGTGGAAACACACAATTCTGAATATACAAAAAAAAAAAACCCATTAAGTTGTATTTTAAATGGGTAAGTTTTATGGTATGTGAATTATATCTCAATAAAGCTATTATAAGAACAAAAAGCAACCTACAGAACAGTGTACAACATATTTTGTGTAAAAATAGAAACAAAATCCAGAAATGCCTGTGCATATGTGCTTATACATATGTATAAAACATCTCTGGAAGGAAACCCAAGAAATAATAGTGGCTGCCCCTGGGGAGGGGAACTGGGTGGCTAGGAGGAATATTTTTTTTTACATTGGTACCTGATGATTTTTTTTTTTAAATAATGAAATTCTATTACCATTTCAAAATGTTATACTTGAAAAAAAACCAAACCAGTGGTTTATTACTGGCCCTCAGCCAGAGGATGGGTTAGGCAAGACAGCTCCGAAACACGGAAGATAGAGAAACCCACCTTCACAGTTTTTCAAGCCTTGCTAACATCCATCACTGTTTTTATTCCTCATGCAAGTCCTGTCGGAGGGCTTCAGCACAAGCCCTGTTTCCACCAGCAAATACTGTGGGTCCTCCTTCAAAAAAGGGCTAGAATCCACCCACTTCTCACCCTCCACAGGCACCACTGTGGCTCAGGCCATGGGCCCCTTCCACCTGGCTGCCCTGGATCATGATACCAGCCTTCTCCCAGCTTTCACTCTCTCCAGTCTATACTCCACACAGGGCTCCCTTTCCTCCCACCAGTCGCCTCGACAGCCCAGGCTCCTGCCCACTGGCCTCCCCACGGTTCCTCAGACTTACAAGCACTTCCTGTCTCGGGGCCTTTGCACTTACTCTGCTTGCTACCTAGAGTACTTTCCCACCAGCTATCCACCTGGAGGCTCCCTCACCTCCAACAGGTCACTGTCCAGTGTTTCCTCATAAAGAAGCCTTCCCAGACCTCTCCATCTTCCCCTGCTTTATTTTTCTGTTTAGTACTGACACATTTAATATTTACACTTACTTATCTGTGATCTGTCCCTCCCACCTCCAAACATAGGCTCCATGAAAGGCAGGCTTCTGTTTCTCTCCCTAGCACCAAGAACCACTCACACTGTAGGAGTTCCAAAATATTTATCAAAATGAAACTGGGTCCTAAGAAAGTATCACAGACCAGAGGAGCTCAAGGAGATATGAAGACTAAATGTAACGTGGTCTCTTGATTGGGATCCTGAAACAGAAAGCAAACCTTAGGGGAAAACTAGTGAAATCCAAAAAGAAAAAAAAGTGTGAGCTTAGTTAATAGTGATGTATCCATGTTGGTTCCTTAGCTGTAACAAACATACCATAATAGTGTCAAAAGTTGACAATAGGGGAACCTGGGTGAAGGGTACATGGGACTTTTCCGGACTATCTTTGCCACTTTTCTGTAAGTCTAAAATTGTTCTAAAATAGACCATTTATTTAAAATTTTAAAATGTGTTAAATGAAAGCATACGTGTGCAAACTGAGGCTTAAAGGTGAAGGCAAGGACTTCCCTGCTGGTCCAGTGGTTAAGGAGCCACCTGCCGATGCAAGGGACACAGGTTCGATCCCTGGTCAGGGAAGGAAGATCCCACATGCCTCAGGGCAACTAAGCCCACGTGTGCTGCAATTACTGAAGCTCACGCTCTAGAGTCCATGTTCTACAACAAGAGAATAGCCCCCACTTGTCACAACTAGAGAAACTCCACGCACAGTACTGCAATGAAGACCTAGCACAGCCAAAATTAATTAAAAAAAATTTTTTTTTAAGGTGAAGGCATTTGCCACAGGCTACATAGCCAATGAGAAGCTGTGGCTCATGGGCAGAGATTAGTGAACATCCCCCAAGAGAAGGAGGCCCCTGTTACCGGAGACCCATTTATGTTTCAATGAAAGGCAATGTGTTGGGAGAAGATGGAGGCTTTCTTTCCAAGCATCATAAGAGACTGAGACATTTTACTGAGAATCCACATCTGGCCCTGTGGAGCTCAAAGATAGGCACGCTCTCCCAGCAACTGCCTGGGAGACTGTCCTTTTCTCCTTGGCTCCCAGGAAACCCAAATGGCCTCTCCAAGTCACAAAACTGTTCGCCAAGAGTTCTTGGCCCTGGAACTCAAGATCTCAAGCCAGGTCATACAAATCAGGTTAGGGGACAAGGTGGGGGGCCTGAGGGAGACAAAGGGTGGCCCAGGAAGGGAAGAGAGAAAGGACAAGTCTTCTTGAGCACTTCCAAGGAGCTGGTATAGGCCAAGACATTTTAGGTGTATGTGCGTGCTAAGTTGCTTCTGTCGTGTCCGACTCTTTGAGACCCTATGGGCTGTAGCCCGCCAGACTCCTCTGTTTATGGGATTCCAGGCAAGAATATTGGAGTGGGTTGCCATGCCCTCCTCCAAGGGATCTTCCTAACCCAGGGATTAAACCCATATCTCTTACATCTCCTGCATTGGCAGGTGGGTTTTTTTACCACTAACACCACCTGAGAAGCCAGGTGTGGCTTTTAGGTCTATGTGACCTGATTCCAGGCTCCCAGACCCACAAGGTTGGTCGGGTCATTCCTGTTTCACTGATGAGGAAACCGACGACTGGAAAAGAAAGCAGCTACGGGGTGATGAAGCAGTCACAGTGGGGTTTGATCTCTTGGGCTTCATCTTGATCTCCTCTCCACGTCCTTCGTGCCCTCTAGCGACACCTGCTTCTCTCAGAACCATATCTGCCACCTGGCCTTCGCCCACACTGCACCCTCTTGAAACACCCCTTCTTCCCTATGACTAAGCTAACTTCTGCTTGACCTTCAGGCGTTGGCTCCAGTATCACTGCCTGTTGCGGGCCGTCCTGTGTACCCCCCCGCCCCCATCCCCACTCCTCTCACTCCAGTGTCCTGTGTTGAAGTCTTGACTTCTGTACCTCAGGTTGTGACTGTATGGGAGACAGGGTCTTAAAAGAAGTAATTAAGTCAAATGAGGTCATGAGGGTGGGCCCTAATCCAATACGACTGGTGTCCTTAGAAGAAGAGGAAATTAGGACACGAGACACACAGAGGAGAGGCCGTGCGAGACACAGGGAGAAGACGGCCACCTGCAAGCCAAGGAAGCGGCCTCAGAAGAAGCCAAGGCCCTGGCGCCTTGACCTCGGACTCGAAGCCTCCAGAATTGTGAGGAAATTGATTTCTGCTGCGTAAGACCCCCAGTCTGTGTTGGTTTTGGCAGCCCCAGCAAATGAATAGACTGCCTCAGAGAAGCTCTCCTGACCCCCATCCCCAGGGACCGACCTTGGGAGCCCCCTTCCTGCACAGGGCCTCTCACAGTGACGATATTCTGTTTATTTGTGGGTCTGTTTGGTTAATAGCTATTACCCTCAGCAGACGGTGAGCATTGTGAGGGTGCAGAGGGGTCTGCCATGGTCTCCACCAGGGCCTAGCACAGTAGGTGCGCCGTGATGCCATGGAGTAAAGGACTTGGTCTTGTCTCCCTTTGTACCTCTGTCCCTGACCGCAAAACATCAAGTTTGAGGCTTCTGGAACTCTTAAACTTCATTCCTCTCCTGAAGCAAATATTTCACTGTGGGGGCGGGGGGTGTGGGTAGGCTTTAGGTCAGTTAGGCTTGGTTTTGCCCAGCAACTTTGAATCAGATCCTTGCTAAAAAATGTAAAATTCATTCCTGGACTCAACAAAAGAAAAAAGGGCCACACCCTTGACTACCTGTGCCCTGCCTCCCTGAACCCTGTTCTCCCTGCTCCCCAGCTCCAGCTCCACCCAAATCCTGTCGACTGCCCTGGGCTACATCCAAAAGGCTCCCACCCAAAGAGCTCATCCCAGAGATGAGGGAGCCCAGATGAGGGACCCTAGAGACATGGAGTGGAGGCTCAGAAAGGGCAAGGAAGTGGCCCAAAGTCACACAATCAAGCAGAGGCTGGTGTATCTCTGAACCTCAGCTCCGAACCCAATCCCATCCCTTGGGGCATCAGCTATGGCGTCTGCCCACATAATGCCATCAGCCCCGAGGATGCGCTACTTTTCTGACCTCAGCAGCAGCAGAGGTCATGGGGCACAGAGAGGGTGTGACCTGCCCAAGGTCACACAGCCGGGAAACAGTGGAGCCAGAGCTGGAAGACTGGGAGCCCAACCACCCTGCCCTTACATGTGGGCTGCAGGAACTGGGTCATGTGATACTGATGGAGCACTGCGGGGTGGGGAACCTCAGGAATCAGATAGACCCGCGTGTGTCTGTGCTCAGTTGCTCAGTCATGTCTCTTTGTGACCCCATGGACTGTAGCCGGCCAGGCTCCTCTATCCATGGGATTCTCCAGGCAATACTGGAGGGGGTTGCCATGCCCTCCTCCAGGGAATCTTCCCAATCCAGGGATCGAACCTGCGTCTCCTGCGACTCCTTCATTGCAGGCGGATTCTTTACCGCTGACCCACCAGGGAAACCCCCAGACAGACCTGCTCCTGCTGCTAAGTCACTTCAGTCGTGTCCGACTCTGTGCGACCCCATAGACGGCAGCCCACCAGGCTCCCCCGTCCCTGGGATTCTCCAGGCAAGAACACTGGAGTGGGTTGCCATTTCCTTCTCCAGTGCATGAAAGCAGACAGACCTGAGTTCAAGTCAAATCACCATGTAACCTCAGACAAGTGACTAAGGTTGTTCCCTCCACTGTAATGGAGTCCACCTGGTGGGGATATGGTGCAGGTTCAGTGAAACAGGTTAATCTCTATTCATTAATGTTCATGTTAAGGGGATGAAGCCATCAACACAGAGCTGTCTACAACATAAAGCATGTCCGTCTGCTCAGCCCATTCCACAAATAGGGGTCTACCCTCCCCATCCCGCCCCCGTGGAGGGGTCCCCTTGCCGCTACACTGCACTGGGGTCCTGTCTGCTGAGTCACGGCACACTCTCCCCCCATCATTTGCATTGTGGATGGTGCCGAAGGTGCACAGGGTACTTAGGATGCTCTCAACATTTCCTTGGTCTCTACTTACTGTGGGTACAGAGTCATGCTCTGAACGCAGGATCCTCTCTGCAGGGGAGTCAGGAACAACACAGCCAGGTTCCTAAATCTGCCTACGTGGACATGCCCAGTGCTTGGGCAGGGGGAGACCGCTGGAGACTCTATCTCCTACCAAGCTCTGCGGCCTCTGGGAATCTCTTAATCCCTTGGTGGTCAGGGGGCAAACGCTCACACTAACCAGCTCCTTTGAGGTCTGAAAACAGGTTCTGTACCTCAGGTATCCCTGGAAGGATAGACAAGATGCTGATCGAAGTGGTGCCTTCGAAGGAGGGGGTGGGCAGGGGGGCTGAGCAGCAGGAGGAAAGAATGGAGGATATTTACCATGTCTTTTTTAAACTTTCAAATTTCGAATCATGCAAATGCACTGTGTATTTATTTTTTAAGTCTTTTATTAAATTTGTTACAATTGTTGTTTCTGCTTTTTTTGTTTTGTTTTGTTTTTTTTGGCTTGATCCCCCAAGCAGGGATCGAACTCACACCCCAGCATTGGAAGGCGAGGTCTTAACCCACTAGACTGCCACGGAAGTCCCTGCACTGTGTCTTTAAACAAAATTAAAGTAATGATAACAGAACCTAGGATTCTGGATGGAAAGACTAAAACCCCCAGTTTTCCGAGCTACCTGACCCTTCTGCCATAATGGCAGACAACTCGCACTGGCCAGAGAGGTTTGGCTACTACGTGCGTACTACGTCGCTTCAGTCACCTCCGACTCTTTGTGACACTGTGGACTGTAGCCCGCCAGGCTCCTCTGTCCATGGGGATTCTCCAGACAAGAATACTAGAGTGGGTTGCCATGCCCTCCTCCAGGGGATCTTCCTGACCCAGGGATCGGAACCCACGTCTCATATCTCCTGCATTGGCAGGTGGGCTCTTTACCACTGAGCCACCTGGGAAGCCCGTGGCTACTACAGGGGCAGCTAAATGCAAGTCATTTCACCTTATGGGCCTCAGGGTCTCCTCAGGATCAAGAGAGCTTTTGAAATCTACGTCCTAACCTAGTCTTGACTTGCTAGTCTTCTGTTTGGACTAGATCTGGAGAGGGCAGGAAATAGTCCATCATGGAAGCCACTGGGTGAGGGGTGGGGGGGAGCTCGTGAGAGCTCCAGGGACCCTGTACTCCACATGAGATCCTCCAGGCACCACCCAGACAGTCCCTGTGTTTTGCTCATGCGGAAACTGAGGCATGGAGCTGGAAAGGGACTATGTGCCAAGCTGATATCACCAGGCTGGATAACATCACTACCCACTGGCCTGCACCTGACTGCCACAATCAGGGGGCTTCGTTTGCATTAATTTCACCCCTGCACCCTTAAGAGGCTGCATGGGCAGGTGGAGTCTTTGGCCTGGATGTGGCCCTATCCACAGCCTGGGGAAGCCAGAGGGTCAGCTGCACCGGTCCAGCTGGGCCTTTTTTCAGGCTGCGGTATGGAGTCTGGTCTTTGTCCTAAGAGCCCCTGGGGAGCCACTGAAGGGTTTTAGGCCAGAAGCTGATGTTGTCTGATTTATGTCTCAGAAGATTGCTCTGGCTGGAGCTCTGGGTGGAGAATGGACCGGAGGGGCGAGAGGGGGAGCCGGAGACTGACGCAGAAGCTGCTGCAGCCTAGACTGACGAGGGAGCGGCGGGAGAGCCGTGAGTGGGTCCAAGGGAAGGCCAGCTGACTGCAAATGGAAAAAGTATATTCCTCCCTGGGTAGTGAGTACCCCACCCCTGGACATGTTTAAACCGAGCCTAGACCACAAGATGATAGAACTGTTACTGAGAGGACTTGATAAGGTGGATCATAAGGCCAAGTGTCTAGGTCACCTCCTCCAGGAAGCCCTCCCTGACTCCCAAGCCTGGGTTGGCAGCCCCCAGGGCACTTCACATCACAGCACTGATTACCCTGCATCATAATCATCAGTTTCCAGATTTTTGGGCCCTTTCCCATTACAAGGGCAGGGGCCCCTCTGCTCCTCTCTGGACTCCTGAAAGTGAAAGTATTAGTTGCTCAGTCGTGTACGACTCTTTGCAACCCCACAGACTGCAGCCCGCCAGGCTCTTCTGTCCATGGAATTCTCCAGGCAAGAATACTGGAGTGGGTTGCCATTCCCTTCTCCAGGGGATCTTCCTGACCCGGGGATCAAAGGTTCTCCTGCATTGCAGGCAGACTCTTTATCTGGACTCCTGGACTCCTAGTGCCCAGCAAAGAGTCCGGCTCACAGCAGGACCTCATGTATAACTTCCCCTCCTTTCCTTACGCTTCTTTCCTCGACACCCGCTTCTCCTAGGTCTTTCATCTGGGTATCCCCAATGCCCAGCCCAGATTTTGGTACAGAGTAGGTGCTTAGTAAATATTGGGCTGGCCAAATAGTTTGTTCAGGTTTGGCCATATTACAGAAACTGACTCATTGGAAAAGATCCTGATGCTGGGCAAGATCAAAGGCAGGAGGAGAAGGGGACGACAGAGGATGAGATGGTTGGATGACATCACTGACTCAATGGACAGGAGTTTCAGCAAGCTCTGTGAGTTGGTGATGGACAGGGAAGCCCGGCGTGCTCCGTGGGGTTGCACGGAGTCAGACACAACTGAGCAACTGAATTGAAAAACTGAGCTATTTCTTGGAATGGATCATCTCTCCAGTGGATCTAACACACAGTAGGAGTTTGGCAAATGTCCAGCCCCTACTTCTCACGAGTACAGCAACACCACTGTAGCAACCCTCACTGGGTGCTCTTCTCGACCACGTTAAGAGCTTAAGGTAAGACTACTGTCGTGTTTATTTTGCAAACCGGTTAATGGAGGCCTAGACAGGTGTGGGAGTTTGCCCGGGCCACCCAGCTGTCAAACAGCAAAACAGGGATTTGAACTCAGACTGTGTGGCCTTGTGCTGAGGACCCAGCTGCTACCACCACAGTTCCTGATCCATAGAAGGCTCTGAGACCTGTCTGCAATGGGTCCCTCAAAGGACACAGTCACCCCGACCCAGCTGCCATGGGGAGCACCAGCCTGATACCACTCTTCTCCCAAGCCTGGGTCTCCCTTCTGCCTGAATGGGCCAGGCCATCCCAGGGGGCCGCGGCCAGCCCAGGCCTGCCCAGGCCCCGCCGCCCACGCGGCCTTCCCTGAGCCGCCAGGAGGCGGGCAACGTGGCCTGCCCCAGGGGACGGAGCCTCGGCCGCCGGGCAGCTCAGACAAAGGCCGGCAGCGTGCCCGCTCCCCTGGCACTTGGACTGCCTCCTCCTCTTCTCCCTCCGGGGCCGGGGCTGGGGGCACTGGCAAAGGTTGTTTTCAAAAAGGGAGGTGGAAGGAAGGATAAGGAACAGGGCTGAGCAACCCCAAGGGCAGAAGCTGGAGCAATTAGAATGTCGGGCGGGAAGCAGGGCCGTCCTGCAGGGCAGAGCAGCCCAGAAATCAGGTGGGTGGGGGGATGACGAGGGCACGGCCGGGCAGGTCTGACTCCTCTCCCTGCCCCCACACTGGCACCCAGCAGGCGCCAATCCAGGTCTGTTGAATAATGACCACTCTCCATACTGAGTGCTGTCAGGGTGGGGCCCTGGGCACACGCATCACTGATCCTCCCTACAAGAGAGAGTGCTTCGAACTTGCCCGGAAGAGAACAGGTATGGAGACAGCTATTAATTATCTCTCCAATGCAGCCAAGAGGAACCTGGGGTTCCAAGAGGCAAAACGACTTGCCTAAGGTCGTACCGTTGAAAGTGGGACAAATATGAACTCTATCTACCCAGATTCTATCTGATTGCTGTGGGCCACATGCTTTCCACTGCCCTGATGGTCTCTTTACACATAATTAATTCCTAATAAACATAGAAACAACAACTAGTCCTTATTGAGCATTTAATATGTGCCAGGCTCTGTGCTTAGGCATTGCCTGTATTAAGTCATTTAATCCTCATGGCAATGCTATGAAGTAAGAACTATTATTGTGACCATTTTACAGATGAAAAAACTGAGGCCTGGCAAAATAGAATAACGTGACCAAGATCAAACAGCAAGGAGGATTTCAACCCAGCCTTCCAGAGCCTGCACAATACACCAGCGTTCTATCCGGAATGGGAATAGAAGGATGGGTGGATAGATGACGGGACGGACTGACTCATGAGTAGGAGCCCTGCCCTGTGTGCACCAAGCCTGCGGCTGGGCACCCAGTAGGTGCTGGGCCAGCAGTAGCCATGACAACACTGTACTTTCCCCTGCAGCCCCTGCCAGAGGGGCCTCGTGTCCCCAGCAGGGCTGGAGCTTGGGGGCCGTGGCCGTGTGCCCAGGCTGCTAGGGCCGCCCCAGCTCCCTCGCTGAGCAGAGCTGCGGCTTGACGGATGTGCCCGCCGCCGCCGCGGGGAGCCTGGGGTAGAGGAGTTGCCTGGAAACAGGCTGCTCTGGCGGCCCACACTCAGACCTTTGTCAAGATGTGTATAAGAGACAGGCCACAATCAGGGGGCTTCGTTTGCATTAATTTCACCCCTGCACCCTTAAGAGGCTGCATGGGCAGGTGGAGTCTTTGGCCTGGATGTGGCCCTATCCACAGCCTGGGGAAGCCAGAGGGTCAGCTGCACCGGTCCAGCTGGGCCTTTTTTCAGGCTGCGGTATGGAGTCTGGTCTTTGTCCTAAGAGCCCCTGGGGAGCCACTGAAGGGTTTTAGGCCAGAAGCTGATGTTGTCTGATTTATGTCTCAGAAGATTGCTCTGGCTGGAGCTCTGGGTGGAGAATGGACCGGAGGGGCGAGAGGGGGTGTGGTGGGGGGCACAGGCCGGTGGGGGGCGGCGCGGGGGAACCGAGCTCTGCGGCGGCCCAGACAAGGCATGGAAATATCCTGATGGTGGGGCACTTCTCTCACTGGCTTGATTTCTCCCAGCTTCTCTGACAAAAATGAGCCTCTGTCCTTCTTCTAAATGGTGCAATGCTGGAAGCATCGGCTTCTAGAGCTGAGGGTGGTGCCTGAACGATCTGGGCAGGGCTGGGCCTCTGGGGGGCCCAGGGCAGGGGGACAGGTGTGGCAGCTACTAATTGGCTCCCGTACTGGTGGGCCCTGACAGGGGATTGACTGCCCCCTGGGGAACCGGCTGGGGACCGGGCCACGCCCCAGCCAGGGCCCCGCTTGGGGACAGGGGTGTGGAGGAGCTGCAAGCAAGGACTCCAGGGCCAGACCAGCCTGGGCTCAATCCCAGCCCTGCCCATTGGGCAGATCATTTCTCCTCTCTGTGCCTCAGTTTCCTCCTCAGTGATCGGGGAAGGGCTGCGTAAAAGGGCAGTGGAGGAGGGCATGGCAACCCACTCCAGTATTCTTGCCTGGAGAACCCCCAAGGACAGAGGAGCCTGGCGGGCTGCAGTCCAGGGGTCGCAGAGAGTGGAACACAACTGAGCGACTGCGCACAGCACGGCACAGAATGCAGTGAGGTCACCTCTATAAAATAACCTTACGCGTGGCGAGCAGCCCACGAGAGAGTCCAGGGAGCTTGTCGCCGAAATGTCGGGGTGCCCGGCCGCAGGCACAACGTAAGGTCGATTTCAGTCTCACCCCAGGCACTCAGGGAGGCAAAAAGTCCACAGGCAGTACTTAGACGCATGCAAAAGCTGAGGTTCCTGGAAGTTTCTGGAGGGATGGGATTTTCTCAGGTTGGACACCCAGGAAGGTAAGAGGCCAGGCTGACTTCTACCCCATCAGGTTTCTAGTTTGTACAACCACTGTCTCAACCTCCCTGACGAATGGGGCTGCACCTTGACTTTGAAAATGAGATCTCAAGGCCGCCTGCCTCAAACCTTCCATGGCTCCCAGCCCGGATAAAATCCAGGCTCCTCTGGCGGGCAGTTGAGAGCTCTGTGATGTGGCCCTACTCACCCTGGCTTTGAAGCATGCTTCGTGCCTCAGCGAGGCTGCCTCCTCTGCCGGGATGGCCACTCTCTACTCGACTCCTTGCTGAGGAGTCCTGGCCCTAAGGCGGGCCCTTCCAGAAAGGCTTTCCAGCCCAGCACTCCTCAGGCCAAGCCAGGGACGCCTCTTCCTGTGCGCCAATGCTCTGTTCACCAACACCCCTCTGCCCCGTGGGCCTGGAAGCTCTCCTCCCTGGAATCTGGGGCCAGAGGGGAGAACGCCCCTGGCCTGACATCCAAGGCCGCACAGTCAGACCCTATCTATCTTCCAAATCTCTGCACACCCCCAAACTGGACCTGCCCCAGGGTCCGGCGGCAGCCTGAGTCCTGGGCCACTAGCCTGAGAGCCTCGTGGCCCCTGAGCAGACTATCTACCCATTTGCGCTCCACTTCTCTGCTCACATAGAACCCCCACTGCGCTGCTTGCTGAGTCCAGTCGAGACCCTCCCTCCTTTGACCACCCCAGGCCACAGGCAGTCCTGCGACCTGATTTTCCCACAGGAGTTGCAGCTGCCTCCCTCCAGCGTGTTCCTGAGGCCTGGGGAGGGAGGGCAAAGGAGAGGGGGCTGTCTCTTATACACATCTCGATGTGTAGAGGAGACATGGGGAGGGAGGAGGAGTGGAAGGGGGAGGGAGGCGGGACCGGGAAGGAACTCCATCTTTGTTAGGTCCTGTTCTAGGCACCTGACCACAAAGTGTCTCAATTATTCCATTGCTTGGGGGAACAAAAGAGGCTCAGGCTCTGAGAGATTAAGCGTGTCTCTTGCTAAGGGCCTGGGGCCTAGCTGGGCTTCCCCTGCTGCCTATGACTCTGAGATGGTGCTGCGTGGTCCCAAGGGTTGTCACTGGGCTTCCACTTCTTGTATTCTCCACGTGGGCCGGCACAGGCCCAAGGCGATGGCAGCAGCGACACTATTTGCTGATCATGGACCACATTTCGGTGCTGGGCTCCCAACCCACACAATCTAAAGTCCAAGGTGAGGAAACTGCCACCCAGAGAGGCAAAGTGCCTTCGCAGGTCACCCAGCCAAAAAACCACAGAGCCAGGATCTGAACCCCATGATGGAAAGGCCGTGACATCCTGGAGCCCAGGACACTGCCTGGCCTCCCAGCCGAGCTGGCACTGGCCTCAGGCACCCGGAGTCCCAATTCCAAGCCTGTCCCCAGCAGCCACCCGCTAATTAGCCAGACAGCTTCTGCGTGCTCTGTGGCTGCTTCTGAGCAATTCTCCCAGGAAAGGTCGAGCTTGCAGGAGCAGGCAAGATACTCGTAATCTGCACAAGAGGCAACAAAGGGAACAAATGGGGACAAAGGTGTCGCTGGCTGCCCAGGGCAGCCTGAGCCGGCCTCATGGCTATGTCTGGGACTACCCACTGCTCATCACCCTCACAGCAGGCTCCCTGAACATCTGCTGTTGGCAGACACATCCATGCACAGTCCCGATCCAGTCTGGGTCACCGGGTCATGCCCCAGGAAGAGCACAAGTGAGCATTCACGTGGCCCCTGCCATCCTTTCAAGCACCGCAGGGAGGGCTGGACAGGAAGCTCAGAAGTTTCAAAACCTGCTACCCCAGTGCACGTCCTCACTCCCAGGGCACTCTGTGTGGCTGCTCCCTGGACCTCACAGCAGCTCGAGGGGTGATGTGCCTCTCAGCCCCATTTACTGGTAGGAAGACTGAGGCATGGGGAGAGGAAGTGACTATCTAAGGCCCCATTCCCCGGCTAGGACATGATGGGGCTGGGATTCACATTCAGCTTGTCTGTCTCCAGAGTTTCTGCTCTCAAGTGAGATCACCCAGTTCCAGTCTCCCATTTTGCTGCTGAAGAAACTGAGGGCAGGAGGGCTACATTGTGGAAAAAGCACAAGCTCTGGAGTCCTAGCACTGCTCTCACGGCCCATTCATGTTAGGACGTAACCTTTCCTCTTTGAGCCTCAGTTTCTTCATCTATAAAATGGGCTGAGGGAACACCACCTTGGTGGTCCAGTGGTTAAGAATCCTCCCTGCACTTCAGGGGACATGAGTTCAATCCCTGGTTGGCAAACTAAGATCCCACGTGGTGCGGAGCAACTAAGCCTGCGTGACACAACTAGGGCTGCGCAGCGCAACGAAAGACCCCGCGTGATGCAAGGAAGACCCCGCATGCCACAAGGAAGACCCCGCATGTCGCAAGGAAGACCCTGCATGCCGTGACTAAGACCCAATGCAGCCAAATAAATAGATGTTAAAAAAAGAAAATGGGCCTAGAAACCCCTGCATTGGGTGGGGATGGGGCAAAAGCTGTCTGGGGCCTTAAATGGACTGAACAAGGATGGGGTCCCTGACGTCTCCTTCAAAGGGGCCAAAGGTGAGCCCAGTGCCCACGAGTAGCGGATTCAGGGTACAGCTAGAATCCCATGAAGATTGAGGTGTGGCAACTAAGGAGCTGAGACTGGTCTGCAGGGCCTTCTGTCAAGGGTGACGAGGCCAGACTGTGGCCAAGAAGGCAGGCCGAGGGAGGAAGGGAGCCGTCTGCACAAAGCTTGCTTGCTGGCCCCTGGCTGAGCCATGACAAGGAAGGGCCAGCGCTGGGGCTTGGCCAAGTGGTCCTGGGTCCAAATCCTGGCTCCCCGCAGGCCATCTGGGCACACCCTTCTCTGAAGCTTGGCTTCCGCATTTGTAATGCACCCCTTTCCCAGGCTGTGCCGAGGCTCAGGGGCTGATCAGGTCGGGCGTCTGGACGACAAGGCATGGGGGCCAGGCTGCTCGGAGACCAACCCAGAGGCCCGGCTGGCTCTGGCCACAAAGGCCAGACACCGGATGGCCAGACAGGCCCAGTGGACAATCACATGAGCCCAGACCTCTTCCTCTTCGCAGGGACCTGCCCGCCTTTGCCCGCCTGCGGCCTGAGCTTCCCCACGCTCCGGGCCTTTCAACATCCTTACAACAGACCTCCGGACCAGCCAAGCCATGCCTTACAAAACCTGCTCAGGGACCACAAATCTGAAAGTCGCTATTGTTGCTTGGTGCGGGCGATGTGTGCGCGTGTGGACACGCACACACACTCGTGAG
>SJYT01073424.1:340327-534764 GCA_006410635.1 Cephalophus harveyi | reverse complement strand
GGGGTGGGGGTGGGGGCGGGCTCTGGACAATCTCCACTCCCCTCGCTCCCCTACTTCCCTGAGCCAGGAGACCCACCTCTTAGCCCTCTATCGGCCCTGCCTCAAGGTGACTTTGGGTCCTCAGTTTACCCCTCTGTGAGTTGGGGCTGATACTTCCTCCCCACCCCCCCACTTCCTTTTTAGAAGACTCAAGTGATATGACAAATTCCCAACAGCTGTGAAAACAGTTTGAGGTCATATAAATGTTAGGTTCTGGCTTTTAACATATACTGAGCACCTCCTCCAGGAAGACCCAAGGTTGGACACTTATACACGTGCTTCCAGGTGTGGTTCCCACCAAATCCCATCCCATCAATCCTGATACACAGGCATTGGAGCCTCATTCTGCAGATGAAGACACAGGGGCTCAGAGGAGGATTTACCAAAGGCCACATATTCAGAAAGCAGTGGGCCCAGGGTGTGAACCCAGGGCCATGACTAGCAGTCATGTGGAGCGAGGAGAACCATGGTGTTCTCTTTTATAAACCGCAGCACAGGTCTTAAAATTCACCCTTTGGGTTGAAGAAACAGGCAGCAAGGCCTCTGCCCTGGCCCCATCCAGGAGGCAGCCTCACCCACTCTCCCCCAGATAGGGCTATGTGGGCTCAGAAATCACTGTGTTCTGGGGTCTGAGGTCCTGAGAGGTAAAATGTGGTGTTTTGATTCCCAAATACAGGCTGGGGGTGGGGCTGGGGGTGGGGTGCTGGGGACTCTGGTCTCCTCACTGTTCCTCAAATCCTCCGCGCACACTCCTGCCTCGGGGCCTTTGCACTTACAGTTCCCTCTGCCTGGAACCCTTTTCCATCAGACACCCTCATACCTTGCCCCTGCACCTCCTTCAGGGTCTTGCATAAAATGTCACCTTCTCAGAGAGGCCCTCTGTGACACTCTGGTTAAAATTCCAATATCTCCCACTCCAGCACCTCAGATTCTCCTTGCTCTGCTTGGTTTTTCTGCACAGCCTTGCCAGCGTATGACAAGCTGGGAGCTTTCCTCGTTTACTACATAGTATCAGTCTCCACCAGAACGTCAGCTCTCTGAGGGCAGAGGTCTTCATTTGTGTCTCCAGAGCCTGGCACAGAGCACCTGCTCTGTATGTATTTGAACAAAAGGATGAAACTGAGGTCCAGAGAGGGACAGCGGGGAACTCTGTCCCCACAGGAAGAGCAGAGGCAGCATCTGTGTCCAGGCCTTCTGCTCCCAGCCCCGACCCTGGCCCATCTTTTTATTGGCATGGAATCACTTAGGTGTGCTAGAACTGGGTGAGGATGGCTGGAGCCTGGGTCCCAGAGGCACGGCAGTCAACAGTGAGTACAAGAAGAACAGTCCCTTCCCTGGGGCCCGTGTTGGGGAAGCAACAAGCAGGGGTGTGCACAGTGTGCCCATGCAGCCAGGAGCCCCTGGTTCCCGTGTGCCCCCCTCCATCCCAGGTGGAACTGAGTCTTTCTCAGTTGCCTCCTAATTAGGGAATGGGCTCTCTCCCTGGAAACATCAATTGCTACATGAGGGTGGTGTTTCCTTGACTTTCTGGTGGCTTCCCTGGAAGATGGTTCTCCTCTTTCACAGATGAGGTGCTGAGGGCAGAGGAGCCATTTGCTCAAGCTTGCTGGGGCAAAGCCTGACCTCAAATCCTGTTCAGGCAAGTCAGACTCGTGCATTCTCCCCGGCGCTGGGCGCTGTGCTAGGTGCTGGGTCCAGAAGGCAAGGAAGGGGCCTGACAGTCATGATAATGAGGGGGAGCTGCCTGCTGGAAGTGGCAGGTGGCCATGGCTAGGAGCAGCTTGCTGGTCAGCCCGCCTTGCTTGGGTTTACATCCGGGTGCCACCCCTTGACTCACAGGGGGCCTCAGACAAGTTGCGTAAGATCTCAGTGCCTTGCAGGGTGGTTGCAGGAGCCCAGAGCGCAAACACACAGGAAGCACTTAGAGCAGGCCAGCATTCAGTGAGCACTCAGTAACGTGGGAGCCAACACACCACCAACCTCAGCATCAGCATCATCACCATCATCATTACCATCATTATCACTATTACTCTATCATCACCATTGTCATCACCGTTACCACCATCAGCACCACCACCATGACCATCACCACCACCATGACCACCACCACCATCACTATCATCACTACCACCATCATCATCACCACCATCACCACCACCATGACCATCACCATGACCACCACCATCATCACCGTCATCATCACTACCGTGATCACCATCACTGCCACCACCTTCACCACTCTGCTGCCACCATCATCGCCGTCACCACCACCACCACCATCACCACCACCACCACCATCACCGTGCCCCATGGCATCTTTCCCACAATGCATCCCGAGCCCTGCCAGGGCAAGAGCCGCATCTGTGAGGCTCACCACTGCACCCCAGGAAGCTCTCTCCAAGTTGTTGATGAGTACATGAGTGACTGGATGAATGAATGATGAAGAGGCTTTTATGAAGAAAAAAGCACCTAATACAAGGAAGACATTGTTAGATCCATTCTTCTAGCCCCTCCCCAGCTTCCTCCACTTCATTTCTGTAGCTTCTGCTCCCAATTGGGCTGCTGTGCCCAAGAACCCAGAGCTTCCCTGGGTCTCAGACTCCAGTTTTGCGCACATACTGGACCAGACTCAGCTCCCTAAAACCCTCCCTCCCCAAGTTCCCCTGCTCTGTGATACTCAGCATCTCCCACTGCCTGAGATCAGGCTTTCTGGGGCCCCATTAAGGTCCTCAGTCCCAGACCTCCCTCCAGGCCTGTTTCCCCTCCCATCTTCCCACAGTTGTGTCCCTGTTCTGCCTGGGCTTCCCGATGTGGCCAGGATGAGTCCAGATGCCTCCACGTGGGGCTTGGAGCCCTCCCTGATCATCTGCTGACCCTGTCACCCTCTTCTGGCTCTCTCAGCTCTGAGACCGGAGGAATCTGCTTGTTGGGCAGGTCAGGTGGCCTTTGATGGCCTCAGGTAGGCCAAAACAGCTCTGGTCCATCATTCTGCAGAGAAGGAAACTGAGGCATGAAGAGGAGAATGGAAAGGCTAGAGACATTTAACAAATACTTCCTGAGGGCATACCATGCAGAGGGTCTCTGGGGCCCACAGCTCTGGGTGGACAGAGATCAAGTCTATCCTACTCTCCACTCCACATAGTAGGGACTCAGAAAATCTTTGTGAAACGAATGAACAGGACCTGGTACACAGCAGGTGCCAATCAAAGTTTGCTGAGTTGAATCAGTGAATGAATGCACCCGGTGCTGGGAACACAGCAGTGAGGAAGACAGAAAATATCCTTGTCCTCCGGGAGTCCAGGGGAACACACAAAATGCAGCATTAGTCTGGTGTCGATAAGGGCTTTGGTGTTGAAGTAAAGGGCTTGAAAGTGATGGGGAATATAGGGCATTTTGGAAAGGCAGTCAGGGAGGGCCTCCCTGAGGAGGTGATATGTCAGCAGGGCCCACTGAGGGCTGGGGGACAGGCTGGAGGCTAGGGGAGACCAAGGGCAGTGAGCAGAAGCCCAGAAGGTGGAAAGAGGGGCAGAGCTGGGCCGTGTGGGCCTGGTGGCTTTTGCTCAGATGGTGATGGGGACCCACAGAAGGGTTTGAGCAGACAATGACCATGGTCGGGTTTACATTTTTAACACCACACTTTGGCCTCTGTGTGAAGAGGAGAAAATAGGAAGGACAATGAGTGCTGTTGCTGGGGAGGTGATTAGACCGGAGCGGGAGGGGCTGATGAGAAAGGTCTTGCATTGCACCCCCCCCCCATTCCCTCCTGAGTTCTGCTTCTGGGAAGGGGGAGTCAGAGGGACCAGCAGAGCTAGCTTGGGGACACCAGGCAGAAGTGGCCCCTTGGGCTCAGCAAGGCCATCTCAGTGGGGACAAGGGCCCAGTCATCTGAGCCAACCTGTTGGATGGCATATCAGGCCCGAGGAGCCCCCTGACCACCAGCTAGTGGAGGTGCCTGGAACTCTCAGATCTCGGAGGGCAGAGATCAAGTCTGTCCTACTCCTGACACATAGTAGGTGCTCAGTAAGTCTTGGTGGAATGAATGAACAGGAACTGGTACACAGCAGGTGCCAATCAAAGTTTGCTGAATGAATCGGAGAATGAATGGATTGCCTGCAGCCCGGTATTGTTTGCTGGTGGTTTCTCCAGTTCATTCATCTCAGTTCCTTAAAATAATTGCAGCTGCTGCCAATCACAGAGCCTCACTCTGAGTCAGACCCCTGGCTCTGTTTCTTACCTGCATCCAACAACCCCACAGAGCAGGTTCTATTTCTATGCCCATTTTACAGAGGAGGAAACTGAGACCCAGAGAATTAATTAATTCCCTTCCTCTTAAATTTCCCCAAGGTCACTCAGCTTCTAAGCAGCACTTTTATACCTTCCAAACTAGGATCTTAGTAAATCCCCTGGGGGCAGAAACCTGAAGGTGGGGTCCTAATAAACAGCTCAAGACTCCATCACATCTGAGGCGTTGCCCTTGCTCCTCACTGCAGCCTGGTACCACCTTCCTGATACGGAAACCAAGGTCTAGAGCCGGGAACTCTTTCAAGAAGCTTAGGGGTTAATTGTGGCAGAAACCTCATCTTCTGGGGCCTGGCCAAGGGCTCTCTGCACAACCCCTTCATCCTTACTGTGCCCACCCCACCGCATGTCCCCAGCGCAGGGGGAGGAGATGGAGTCCCCACCTCACAAGCCCTGAATGGGTAGGAAGTGAGTAGTGTTAGTCGCTCAGCAGTGTCCGAATCTTTGCAACCTCATGGACTGTAGCCCGCCAGGATCCGCTGTCCATGGGCTTCTCCAGACAAGAATACTGAAGTGGGTTGCCATTCCCTTCTCCAGGTGATCTTCCCAACCCAGAGATTGAACCCAGGTCTCCTGCATTGTGGGTAGATTCTTTACCATCTGAGCCACCAGGGAAGCCCAACCAATGGGTGGGTGGCCCAGCCAATGACGTTAGGCCCCTCCCCATCACAGGCCTGTCTCAAGATGCAGGTACACCAGGATGACCTCTGGGTGGACCTCTCACCTCTGCTTCTTCCTCAGTGGGCAGAAGCAATGAAAACTGAGCTTCAGGACCTGCTGGGAGAGCTGGGCACTTAAACTGCACACCCAGTGTGCATAGCTGCACGTGCACAACAATCATCATGGCAGTAAAAGCAACAGCTACAGCAGCAGCGACAGCCAGTGCTCCTGGGGCACTCAGCCACCAGCCCTGCCCTCTGCTAGGCTTTAGGAACCCTGGTCCTCGTAACAGTCCAGAGAAGCAGGTCCTGTTACTATCCTCTGCTTTTTAGACATAGACACAGAAGCACAGAGAGGTGGAATAAGTTGCCCAAATCACACAGCAAGCATAAAGCAGGTTTGGGATTCAAACCCAGGCAGCCCAGCTCCAGAGCCAAGCATATCAGGAAGGATACTTAAGGGACTGGCCTCCTCTGGGCAGGGGAACGAGGTGGAGTGGGTGTGCTGGGCACCTCTCACCCTCTTAGGGGGCTGCTGTTTGGTTGCTGTGGTTACATTGTCAGGTGTCTGTATCACCTTGAAAATAAGAATCTCTTGTGCTCCTCCGTCCATAGCACCCCTTCCTCGCCCGGGGAGGCCCTGTCCCTTCCTCTTCTATTTTATGACTCACACCTCCTCTAAGAGCCCTCCCAAGTTCCTCCCTCTCCTCCGTGGGTGCTGCCCAGACCAGGCACTGACCACCTGTATCCTCTGGGGCCCACTGGCAGCTGCCTGTGACCTGGTGGTCAAGCCATGCCTTGTCTCATGCTGGTGGGCACAAGGCTCCCCGACCTGAACTGGATGAAGCTCACTAGCTGGCTGGCCGGCCGGCCGTGGGGCTCCATGCTGCAACCCGGCCCTCCCTGAATCACAGCATCCTTCAGTGTTCCCTGAGGGTCAAGCTGACCAGATCCCATGTGCGCCCAGGGAGTGTGTTCCAGAGTCAGGCCCACTCTGTCAGACAGACTCACCCCCTGCCTCCCCACCTGAGAACAGCCGTCATCCAAGCCCAGGTAATACCAAAGGGGACCCTAGGCTCTGAGCTGTGCTGCCAGCAGGACGGGTGATTCAGGGAGCGGAGGCCATGACACTTCCACACTGTGGGCTCAAGCCCCTGCTCTGCCTTTCACTAGCTGTGTGGCCTCAGGCATGTGACTTAGCCTCTCTGAGCTTCAACAGCTGCATCAGGAAGATGCGGATCCTAACAGTAGCCCTGTTCCAACAATCACACAAGAGGCTGGGGTGTAACCTATTCAGAGAGCGCCTGGTATTTCAAAACAAGCACTAGCTGTGCCTTGACTGTCATAGTTTCTGCTCAGCAGCAGGCACTGACTGAGCACTTTATGCATCTCAAGTGATCCCTATAACAACCCTAAAAGGTGGTTGATATCACTATCCCCATTTTACAGATGTGGAAATGGAGGCTCGGAGAAGTTGAGATGCATCCAAGTTTGCACAGCGGGTTGGTGAGGCAGGATCTGAACCCAGGGCTCTCTACCTTGGGGAGCATGCGCACTCTTAGTACCATACCTGGACTCAGGGAAGCCCACTGCTCCTCTAACCCACCATTCCTGACAGCCAGCTGCTGACTGGACCAGCAAGACTTCTGGCCTCTCCTTCCCACCTGGTGTGGGTAGTGCTTTCCCTCTGCCCTCTCATCGGATCTGGGGGTGGGGGTTCCCCAGCCCTCAAGGGCAAACCCAGATGACCAGCCCTCGTCCTAGAAGTCCTCCCGTCCGGTTTCCCTGCACACACTCCTTTCTGCCTCTGTCCTCTGCCTCTTCTGTTCCTCTCTGCTTCCAGCCGCCACTGGCCCTACCCCAGACTCCAATCCCTACTCCACCAGCCCCTGGCCACGCCACAGAAGCAAGCACAGAAACGTTCCCATTTCCTGTGCTGAGGACTTGACATGGAGTCTCTCTTTGCCTCCCCACAGCGACCCTGTGAGATGGGTCAGTCTCAGAGAGGAGGAAACTGAGGTTCAGAGAATGACTTGTTTCAAGGTCATCTGGCTAGTGAGTCACAGCTCAGTGCAAACCTGGGGCCAGCCTGAGCTTCTAAGCCCAGCTCAGCAGCATGGCTTGAACGGCCTTGTCACGGATTGGAGGGTTATTGATTGGCTCACAATCATAATCCTAATTATAGCTCCCTTTTATTGAGGGCTTGATTATGGCCACCCCCTGGTACAGATGCTTCTAGATTATAGAATATAGTATGCAGTATATGTAGTGTATACACATAGTATAGAACACGGTGTAGAAGGATGTAAGTGAAGCCACATCTATCATCATCCCATTTTACAGATGAGGAAACTGAGGCTCAGAGAGGGTAAGGGACCTGCCCAACCTGCCCAGCTGTATATGGCAGAGCCTGGACCCAGCCTCTGCCTTCACACTCTCCATTCCTCTGCTGACCAGCAGGGGCCTCCCATTCAGCACAAAACCCTTTGCCCCTCAGTCTGCTCCTATCCAGCCCCTAGATCTCCCGAAGAGGCCCCGCGCCACAGGGAGCTTCCCAGCCTGAACTCTCTGAGCTGCCTCCCCTCCCCTTGGGAGGTTAACAGCTGTCTGGTTTGAAGATCTTTGCACTGGAGTTGGGGGAGGGGGGTGGTTCTCCAAGGGACCCTGAGAAGGAGCTGCAGCCCCTACTCACTGGCCTGTTTGTCAGGCCCGGTGTTATGCCATCTTCCCAGTACCCCCCCAGGGTGTGGGTCATCACCCACTGATGCCTAAGTGGGCAGGAATCAGAGTAGGCAAGCCATTTGCCCTGAACCAGGAGCTGGTGGCAGAGCTGGGACCTGAATGCAGGTCTGTTGGCCACCTTACCCTCTGGCCTTCCCTAGGGCTGCTCCATCCAGTGGAGAGCCCCTGTTGCCTGGATGGACCCCTCCTCGCATCCTCATGCAAATGACAATCCCACTATCTGAGCATTTCTCATAACTCCCTCCTTCCATTTTCCCAACAACCCATAGGGGAGGGACAATCCTCAGACCCATTTCTCAGATGAAGAAACTGAAGCACCACCAGGCAGTTACTTAGCTGGGTGCCCAGCACAGGCTGCGCCTTGGTTCACTGACCTGTAGAATGGGGTTATGACAGCTTCCTAAGACGGTTGGGGATGTGTGAGATTGTGGAAGCCTGGGGCTCATGGAGACATGCCCTCGGGATGCTCTTAGACAAGGCTGGAGGCCCGAGTGTGTTATTCTCGACCAGCCAGCATCCAGTGAGGGCCTGGCCTGCCAAAGGAAGGGCCGCGTGTCTCCTTGAACATTTCCTGAGCCTGGGGATGCCGAGAAAACGATGAGTCATCCACCAAGCACCAGCCTCCCAGGAGCCGGCCTCGGGTCCCAGCCGGGGCGGGGAAGGTTCCAAGCTGGGAAGGGGCCCCATGAACAGGATTACTCCCAAACTGTCCCCACTGAGCCCTGAGTCACCAGGTCTCCTCCGCAGCCTCCCACTGCCATATGCTACCAACCTTGGGGAGAGTTCTTGGGTTCTGCCCACTAGATCCTGCCTCTGGGTCATCACCCCGGATCTGTGGGTCTGCCTACATTCCCGGCTTCCTAAACGCCTCTCTCTCTACCCAAGAATACTATGTCAACCATGACCATCGACCATCAAGCTTACCTCCCCACAGCCCCATGTCACCCAGTCCCAGACACTCAACCTCTTGTCCCAAGGGAACCAGCCCCTCCTCTTTGCCCCTTCTCTCTCCATGTCTCACTATATCCCAGCCTCCTGTTTTACCTTCTTTGTAACACATCTCCCTCTTGCCACAGTTTCCTGAGGCTCCTTCTAAAACCTGAAGCTGACCTCATCTCCCCTCTGCTTGAAAATCCTGCAAACCCCTAGGTCTCCTTGATGGTGACACACTAGCTCCTCTGAGTGGCTTTCCAGATCCTTCTCTTCCATGTGACCCCAATTGATTTCACCAGCTAATCCCCCTCAGGATCCCCAAGTGGTTCTCCAGAGGATCTGACCATTCACTGCTCCCCCTTCACCCGTCTGAAATGCTCTGTAGAACACGCTTCTCTGGGAGAGTGTCCCTGGTCCTCACACCCAATCTGCGCTGACCCCCCAAAACCTGTCCCACTCCAGCCCTTGCTCATGTTCTTACCCCCTGGAAGGAGCCTCCCCATGTTCTGTTCTTGCTGAATAATTTAGTTTGCCCCTCGAGGTCCAGCTTAAATGTCGCCTCCCCCAGGCCTCCTTGGATGCCCACAAGAAGGCGGATGGTCTAAGCCTTGGGGCTCCTGAGGCTCTGAGTGCAGAAGGCCTGGGTGGTTCTCAGATGCCCGCTCTAAGAAACCTGCTGCCCCCACAGTGGGGAAGCCCCTTAGTGGCAGGGGCCCTGAGGATATGGCAGTGAACCAAGCCGACTGGTCAGAGCTCATAGCCTTATGGGAAGAAAGATATTCAACATGTAAACTCGTAAAATATATATGCAATGTCAGAGGGTGGTAAGGGCTAGAGAGAAAAATGAAGTAGAAAGAGAGTCCAAGGAACCTAAGGTGGCCCTGGCTGGGTGATCAGGGAGGGCTTTTCTGAGGAGGTGACGTTTGAGCAAAGATCTGAAAAAGGAGGGGGAGCAGCCACGCAAAGAACTAGGGGAAGAGTGTTCCAGGCTGGGGAAACAGACAGTGCAAGGGCCCTGGGGAAGGTTTGCAGCTGGTGGTCTTCAGAATCGCAAGGAGGTCAGCGTGGCTGACACTGAATGAGCAAGGGTGGGGCAGTGGGGCCTGATCATGTAGGCTTCAGAAAAGACTGGCTTTTGCTTTGCGTGAGATGGGAATCTTAAAGGGTTCAGAGCAGGGGAGGGAGAGCATCTGATTTGCATTTTGCTTTTACTGATTTTGCTGGCTGTGTGAGCCAGAGGGAATACAAGGGGGGCTGAAGAGGACTCAGGGAGCCCAGTGGGAAGGCTGATGCATTGCCAGGCTTGGACGAAGCTGGAAGCCGTGGAGGTGGTGAGAAGGTAAAACTTGAGATGTATTTTGAAGGTAGAACCAACAGAATGTGCAATTTGGATGGGGAGGGAGGGGTGGTAAGAGAAAAGAGTCAAAAATGACGCCTGGGTGTGCCCTGAGCCTGGGAAGGGGGGAGCCCCTGTGATGGGAAGGGCGGTGGAAGGAGCGAACGAGTGAGTGAGTGAGTGAATGAATGAGTGAGTGAGTGAATGAATGACCCCCTGCTTTGGAACCCGATGGGCTCACACTCAGCCTGTGCTCTGTGGGAACTGGAGCTCCCCGCCTCCGCCTTAGGCTTCCCAGCAGCTCAGGAGCCCTGAGTCCAGTCAGAGTCTGGATGCTGAGGGAGTCATTGACCTTGTGGGGCAGGACAATTGTTCTCTCTCCGCCCCCGGCAGCCTGCCCAGGCCGGGCCAGGGGAGTAGCTGTCTGACCCTCTGAGCCCACGGGTGCGCTGACTCTCCCCTCCCTACGGTGACCCCTCATCTGAGGGCACCCTACCCAAAGGTGAGAGGGTGAAGGTGTGGGCGATGAGGCGGGGCAGCATCTGTCTCCCAGGGTCCAGACAGGGAGGAGGGCAGCCTCAAGCTCTGGGCAGCTTTTGTAGGGTGTCCTCAGATGGGGACCATGGTGAGCCTGGGGTGAGGAGGTGGGGAGAGCCAGGGCACCTGCGGTCTGAGAGGGCCAGACAGCCACAGAACCCAGGCCCTGCCACTTTCTCACTGCAGGGCTCAGGGAGGCTCCTGGGCCTCTCTGATACCAAGGTCTCATCCACTTCGTGGAATCCAGGGGAGATGAAATAGAGTGCCTAGCACATGGCAGGGGCTTGAGAACACAAGAGAGGTGCTCAGACCACTGCCCCACGGGGACAGTCACGACACCAGCCTCACTGTTTTCTCTGTAAGAGCCCCGAGCTCAGGCTCCTAGCCAAGGACTAAGGCAGGGCTCGGGGGAGTGTGTGGCTGGAGGCGGCGGGGCCGGGGCAGGGGCGGTCAGGGAGAAGGCTCTGGGAAGCACATCCTTCTACCTTTCTACCTGGCAGGCTCCTCCAGGTCTGGGCAAAGCCCCCACTCTCACCTCTCTAGCACCTCTCCTTGAGCTCTGGGATTGGACACCCCCAGCAGCAGCAGCAGCAGCACCAGGAAGGAATTCAAATGCAGGAGGGACCACAGGAGGCTTCCCTGTGCAACAACTAGGGAAACCAAGGCTCAGAGCAGGGCAGGAGCCAGTCAGGGCAGAGAAGGACCCTAAGCCTTCAAACCCCCAGCCCTAGGGGCTCATGCCACACCTACGGCCCTTGCCAAGACCTTGCTGACTTTTTAAAATTTATTTTTAACTGAAGGATAATTGCTTTACAGAATTTTGTTGTTTTCCTGTCAAACCTCAACATGAATCAGCCATAGGTATACATATATCCCCTCCCTTTTGAACCTCCCTCCCATCTCCCTCCCCATCCCACCCCTCTATTGCTGGTGTTTTGTGCAATTCACTACAACATTAACCAGGCCCCAGTGGCACTGGAGACACAGAAATAACCCAGACACAATCTCCAGGGAACCAATAGCTGCTTCCCACCAACTACATGCCAGGGATTTGGCTGGGTGTGTTATTTCCACGATCTAGTTTAATATCCACGACATTTTATTACCATGCCCATATTTCAGATGAGGAAACTGAGGCTCAGGGAGGTCACACAGCAGCTGACATTTCCTAAGACTTGCTATATTCTTTAAGCTCTGCATGCATTAATGCATTCATCTTTGTAACAGTCCTAGGAGGAAGATAGGATTATCAGCTCCACTTTACAGATGAGAAAACTAAGGCCAAATTGGTGGAAGGGCAGAGCTGGGATTTGAATCCAGGACCCTGTGGCTTGAAACCTGAAGCCCTTCATTTCCCCTCTATGTCAGGGTGGGCCAGGGGCAGAAAGTGGACTCAGGAGCCCTTGTCCTAACAAGCGACCCACCTGGGTGGGCTCTCTCCCAGCTTCCTTCAGCTCCCTCCCTGGCTTTGGTACCCAGGGCCCAGGCCTGGCTTTGACTGAGGTTAGCAGAGTGACCTCCTGAAATGACAAACAGAGCCATTTCCAGTTTTCCAAGTCTCCTGGAAGAGGGACTTTGGAACCCATTTTCCAGATAAGTAAACTGAGTCTTAAAGAGGTCAAGCAGGCTATTTGCCGGAGATCACATGGCAAGGAAGTGGGTGCTTTAGGATCCCACCAGTCCTGGCCCCCTCACTTCAAGTTCAGAACCCTCTCTCTCCCACCCTGCCCCCCATGGTGCTTGGCTTTGGGTGCCGGAAGTGTCACCATGGCCAAGGTCACAAGCTTTCCCTGTCGCCCTTGTGGGGCAGGAGGTGGGGGAAGAGGAGGAGGAGGAAGGACACTGGAATCAAGGAAGTGCTCTGGCCACTGTCGTGGGGACCAGGACATGGCCCCACCCCTTGTGTCCACTCCATCCCTCACACTTGGCTTCAGCAACTGCTGACACCCCGGGGGCAGCAGGGGCCAGGAGCGCAGCGTCGGCTGACTTGGTTATAATGAAGATGCCCGGGCAGCTCCACACTGCCAAAGGACAGGGTGTTTTTCAGTAGGATCCTGAACATGTGGCATGCACACACAGTCACACTTGTGGTCTGCCAATGCCCACACCCCAGGTGCTTGCACATCTGCCGACTCAGACACTCACAGTCACACACACTCACATGCAGTCTTTCCTCTACGTGTACGCACGCGCGCGTTGCCCCAGCTGCAAGAGGCCCCGGCCGAGTGTAATTCCCCGCACCCGCCTCTCCACCCTGGGCCCGTCCGGACAGATTAAGCCTTTGTCACACACACCCAGAAAAGCTCAGGGCCAGATGGGACAGGACAAGCGGTGTCAGATCATCGACCCTCCACGGCCAGGACTAGGAAGGGCCCTGACCGCAGCACCACATATGGCTGTGAGAGGAGGAAAGGGGGCCCCCCGCGGGGGACGGCCAGAGAGCAACAAGGACGCAAGATGAAACACCACGGCCACCCTGGGGACCCAAGCCCACAAAGGAGCGCAGGGGACCCTTGCTCCACGGCTGAGTGACACAACTCCCACACCCCCTCTTTGCTAAAATTGTTCTGCCTGCCTGCCGGCCCTCCCCTGAAGCTTCCGTGGGCTTCTTGACCAGATCCTGGGCTATCCCCACCTCCCCTACCAGCTGGGTGCCCAGGGAGCAGGCTCAGAGTCCAACCCGCTCCAAAGCCCCAGGGCCCCCACAAGGCCTGTGGATGCTAAACAAACGTCTCACACAAAGGTTTGTGGCCCAATGACCTTCACAAAAACCCACCCAGGACAAATGACAGGATCTCTTCCAACTGACATCAGAAGCAATGATAACTTTAACTCTGTGTGTGTCATGTGTGTGCATGTGTGTGTGTGTGGTGTGTGTAAGCCAGTGAAGGTAGGGGATGTCCTCTGCACCTTTCAAAGATGGGCCCATTCAGTTCCTCCCAGGAAGAGGCCATGGCTGCCCCAGAATTCCCAGCAGGACTTGTCCCTCTTAGATCAATGAAAAGGAAAATGGAACTGTAAAAATAATAACTGAGCCCCAGGAAGGTGCTTGGAGCTGGGGGTGGCAGGACTAAGGGCATCTCCTGTGGCTGGCTCCGGATGGTTGGGTGAGTGGCAGGTAACTAACAGGCTCTCTGGGGACCGTGGGCCAGGCAGGTGGGTGTGGGTAGCTTGAGGGCACGGCTGTTGTGTTTGTCGTCCCCCTGGTAGCCTGGGCAGGGAGGCCTGGGTTCCCTTTCTCTGCCTCCCAGGCAGGTGGTCCCTCGGGAGGGCTTGTTATTGGTCTGGGAGTCCGGGTGGAGTCTTTCCAGGCTCCTGCTGCCAGGCAAGGCGGGTCAGGGTGGGCCTTGCCGAGGATCCGAAGGCTGGCAGGACCTGGGGTCCAGGCGGGGCACCCAATTTCTGAATGTGGCCTGGGTAGGTGTGTGTCCCACTTGCTCGCCCTTGACAGCTGTGGGGCTATAGGGGCAGTGGGACTGACAGCTTCAGTATGCTTATTCCCTAGGGGAGAGGTCGACCAGCTCAGAGAACCAGTGAGCTAGCTGCCAGGCCTGAGGGCCACCTGCTCCCAAACTCCAAGAGTGCGTGGAGTAGGGGCTCCTGCCTCAGACAGAAGGAGGTCGGGCCAAGACGCCCAGCTCCCTGGGGAGGGATAACAGGGATGGGGTGGGGGTGAGAGGCATCAACTGACCTGGGAAGCCTGGATGGCTCAAGGCAATGACCCAGGGTAGGGAGCGCAGACCCAGCCAACCATCTGGTGGGTCACTGACCTCGAAAAAACCACACTTAGGCTGGGGACACTAGCCCAAGATGGAGGAGAACCGAGGCGGGGTACGCAACTGGCAGAGAGGAGAGCTGACCTAGGCAGGGGAGAGGCAAGGACCCCTGCTCCCTGGTATGGACAAGTGGGCATCAGTTTGGGCTCCCTGACCCGATCGGGGAGGAGACAATGACCCAGACTCCCGGGGTTTGCCAGAGAGCACTGATTTAGGCGGCGAGGTCCCGACTCTGGCGGGGTGGGACCCTGACCTAGCCTCCCCCTCCGGGAATCCGGCCCCGGCGCGCCCCCCTCGGCCCGGCCCCCCGGCTCGGGTCCGGCCGGAGAGATGTGTATAAGAGACAGGTGCAAGGGCCCTGGGGAAGGTTTGCAGCTGGTGGTCTTCAGAATCGCAAGGAGGTCAGCGTGGCTGACACTGAATGAGCAAGGGTGGGGCAGTGGGGCCTGATCATGTAGGCTTCAGAAAAGACTGGCTTTTGCTTTGCGTGAGATGGGAATCTTAAAGGGTTCAGAGCAGGGGAGGGAGAGCATCTGATTTGCATTTTGCTTTTACTGATTTTGCTGGCTGTGTGAGCCAGAGGGAATACAAGGGGGGCTGAAGAGGACTCAGGGAGCCCAGTGGGAAGGCTGATGCATTGCCAGGCTTGGACGAAGCTGGAAGCCGTGGAGGTGGTGAGAAGGTAAAACTTGAGATGTATTTTGAAGGTAGAACCAACAGAATGTGCAATTTGGATGGGGAGGGAGGGGTGGTAAGAGAAAAGAGTCAAAAATGACGCCTGGGTGTGCCCTGAGCCTGGGAAGGGGGGAGCCCCTGTGATGGGAAGGGCGGTGGAAGGAGCGAACGAGTGAGTGAGTGAGTGAATGAATGAGTGAGTGAGTGAATGAATGACCCCCTGCTTTGGAACCCGATGGGCTCACACTCAGCCTGTGCTCTGTGGGAACTGGAGCTCCCCGCCTCCGCCTTAGGCTTCCCAGCAGCTCAGGAGCCCTGAGTCCAGTCAGAGTCTGGATGCTGAGGGAGTCATTGACCTTGTGGGGCAGGACAATTGTTCTCTCTCCGCCCCCGGCAGCCTGCCCAGGCCGGGCCAGGGGAGTAGCTGTCTGACCCTCTGAGCCCACGGGTGCGCTGACTCTCCCCTCCCTACGGTGACCCCTCATCTGAGGGCACCCTACCCAAAGGTGAGAGGGTGAAGGTGTGGGCGATGAGGCGGGGCAGCATCTGTCTCCCAGGGTCCAGACAGGGAGGAGGGCAGCCTCAAGCTCTGGGCAGCTTTTGTAGGGTGTCCTCAGATGGGGACCATGGTGAGCCTGGGGTGAGGAGGTGGGGAGAGCCAGGGCACCTGCGGTCTGAGAGGGCCAGACAGCCACAGAACCCAGGCCCTGCCACTTTCTCACTGCAGGGCTCAGGGAGGCTCCTGGGCCTCTCTGATACCAAGGTCTCATCCACTTCGTGGAATCCAGGGGAGATGAAATAGAGTGCCTAGCACATGGCAGGGGCTTGAGAACACAAGAGAGGTGCTCAGACCACTGCCCCACGGGGACAGTCACGACACCAGCCTCACTGTTTTCTCTGTAAGAGCCCCGAGCTCAGGCTCCTAGCCAAGGACTAAGGCAGGGCTCGGGGGAGTGTGTGGCTGGAGGCGGCGGGGCCGGGGCAGGGGCGGTCAGGGAGAAGGCTCTGGGAAGCACATCCTTCTACCTTTCTACCTGGCAGGCTCCTCCAGGTCTGGGCAAAGCCCCCACTCTCACCTCTCTAGCACCTCTCCTTGAGCTCTGGGATTGGACACCCCCAGCAGCAGCAGCAGCAGCACCAGGAAGGAATTCAAATGCAGGAGGGACCACAGGAGGCTTCCCTGTGCAACAACTAGGGAAACCAAGGCTCAGAGCAGGGCAGGAGCCAGTCAGGGCAGAGAAGGACCCTAAGCCTTCAAACCCCCAGCCCTAGGGGCTCATGCCACACCTACGGCCCTTGCCAAGACCTTGCTGACTTTTTAAAATTTATTTTTAACTGAAGGATAATTGCTTTACAGAATTTTGTTGTTTTCCTGTCAAACCTCAACATGAATCAGCCATAGGTATACATATATCCCCTCCCTTTTGAACCTCCCTCCCATCTCCCTCCCCATCCCACCCCTCTATTGCTGGTGTTTTGTGCAATTCACTACAACATTAACCAGGCCCCAGTGGCACTGGAGACACAGAAATAACCCAGACACAATCTCCAGGGAACCAATAGCTGCTTCCCACCAACTACATGCCAGGGATTTGGCTGGGTGTGTTATTTCCACGATCTAGTTTAATTTTGCTGGTGTTTTGTGCAATTCACTACAACATTAACCAGGCCCCAGTGGCACTGGAGACACAGAAATAACCCAGACACAATCTCCAGGGAACCAATAGCTGCTTCCCACCAACTACATGCCAGGGATTTGGCTGGGTGTGTTATTTCCACGATCTAGTTTAATATCCACGACATTTTATTACCATGCCCATATTTCAGATGAGGAAACTGAGGCTCAGGGAGGTCACACAGCAGCTGACATTTCCTAAGACTTGCTATATTCTTTAAGCTCTGCATGCATTAATGCATTCATCTTTGTAACAGTCCTAGGAGGAAGATAGGATTATCAGCTCCACTTTACAGATGAGAAAACTAAGGCCAAATTGGTGGAAGGGCAGAGCTGGGATTTGAATCCAGGACCCTGTGGCTTGAAACCTGAAGCCCTTCATTTCCCCTCTATGTCAGGGTGGGCCAGGGGCAGAAAGTGGACTCAGGAGCCCTTGTCCTAACAAGCGACCCACCTGGGTGGGCTCTCTCCCAGCTTCCTTCAGCTCCCTCCCTGGCTTTGGTACCCAGGGCCCAGGCCTGGCTTTGACTGAGGTTAGCAGAGTGACCTCCTGAAATGACAAACAGAGCCATTTCCAGTTTTCCAAGTCTCCTGGAAGAGGGACTTTGGAACCCATTTTCCAGATAAGTAAACTGAGTCTTAAAGAGGTCAAGCAGGCTATTTGCCGGAGATCACATGGCAAGGAAGTGGGTGCTTTAGGATCCCACCAGTCCTGGCCCCCTCACTTCAAGTTCAGAACCCTCTCTCTCCCACCCTGCCCCCCATGGTGCTTGGCTTTGGGTGCCGGAAGTGTCACCATGGCCAAGGTCACAAGCTTTCCCTGTCGCCCTTGTGGGGCAGGAGGTGGGGGAAGAGGAGGAGGAGGAAGGACACTGGAATCAAGGAAGTGCTCTGGCCACTGTCGTGGGGACCAGGACATGGCCCCACCCCTTGTGTCCACTCCATCCCTCACACTTGGCTTCAGCAACTGCTGACACCCCGGGGGCAGCAGGGGCCAGGAGCGCAGCGTCGGCTGACTTGGTTATAATGAAGATGCCCGGGCAGCTCCACACTGCCAAAGGACAGGGTGTTTTTCAGTAGGATCCTGAACATGTGGCATGCACACACAGTCACACTTGTGGTCTGCCAATGCCCACACCCCAGGTGCTTGCACATCTGCCGACTCAGACACTCACAGTCACACACACTCACATGCAGTCTTTCCTCTACGTGTACGCACGCGCGCGTGTGCACACACACACACACTGCCCCGAGCACACAAGCATCCCAAGCCTGCACAGGACAGGCACACGCACACTCACGTCCACACAGCCACACTCCTGCACACATACCCACACGCGCATACATGCTCTAGCCCAGGAGTGCTCATGCGTGCTCACCGTACTCAATCTGTCCACAACCTCCCAGGTAAGAGCTGGCTTGGAGAAACGCAGGTTTACCTGAGGCTGGGTTGGACCCTTGACCTTTGTCCCTCGGCAGCTCCAGCCACAGCTCCCCCCTCACCTCCCAGTCCTCCCCAGCAGTATTTCTGGGGTCCCAGTTGGGCCTCCTGACTCCCAGGCACTCAGAGACGGGAAGGCAGCCTGTAGGGACCATGAAAGAAAGGATGCTCGTGCCAGGCCTCGCCCAAGGACAAGAGTGGGGGTGTGCTGCCCCATCCCCCACCAGCAGAAGGCGACCCAGGGTCCAGAAGAGAGGCCAAGGGAGGGCAGAGCCTGGTCCAACAGGCTCCAAACTGAAGCCCCTCCCCCAGAGATCCCAAGACCACGCTCGCCCGAATCACCGTGGCTTCATAAACGAAATAGCCCACTCTGCCATTCATGAGAAATCCAAATAGGGCCCGTGTCATTGTCAATCTTCTCCCTGAAAGTCCCCCAGGACCCAGGACAACAGAGGCCTTCCCCCTCTTCTCCTCACCCTATACCCATCCTGTCGCGCCCCAGGGAAAGCCCCAGACAGCAGACACGGAGCCCGTCCTGCCTCAAGTGCCAGCCTTGTTATTACAGACATCTTGATGAGTCTTCTACACTAATTCAGACTAAGGTGTAACGGACTGAAAGCTTGTTCACGAAAAGTCCTATGCTTTCAAAGCACATCAGGCTGCAAGACATCTCACGGAGGGTCAGAGTGGAGGGGTGTACAGGCGATACCCGAACTCTGCCTCCCCTGCCGGTAGTGTGGCCTCAGGGAAGTTCTGAACCTCCCTAAACCTCAGTTTACTCATCTGAGGGACGGCCGTGGCAGCAGCATCGACCTCTGGGCCACTGTGAGAGCCTGACACACAGGGACAGGCACACAGTAGGTGACTCAGAAAGGGTCACTGTGGTGACACTTAAGAGAAAAGTAGGAAATACCGAGGTGTTCAACAGAAGGTCACAGCCTACGTTAAGCTGTGCTAAGTCAGAGGCCATTTCCCGCCTAGACCAGTGGCCGCAGGTGCCAAAGGTTTACACGAAAGCTCTGGGGAGAAAGGCTGAAGACTGTGAAAACGCTCTCCACTAAATGAACGTTGTCTGCAAACTGGGAAAAGACCACCATTAGTCAATTTGGCCCGCGGAACACCTGGGGTCTGGCTCGCAGAAGCCGGGTGCTGAGAGTGGAGTTTGGCAATCTGGTGTTTCCCTCGGGGGAGGGGGCTCTAATGGGGGATTCCTGGCAGGTGATGGACCCCCGGAGAAGACGCAGGGCAGGGCAGAGATCTGCCTTCCAGGCTCCCCACCAACGGAGACTGCCTCGCTCGGGGCATCAGTTTTCCCATCTGGAAGATGGTAGAGCTGGGCAGAGAACCTCTATCTGTAAGGAACCTGGGGGTTCTCCAGTCCTGGGAGCTGGCAGATGGCCTGGGGCCCCGCCCCAGACATAACCTGTGGGCCTCGCAGGCCCCCGGAACAGCCCCATTACGAGAGACCAGAGGAAAAGGGTTGGTTCACTCTGCGGCCGAGGCTGGAATGGAGTCGGGGGTCTCGGCTCCAAGGGGCTTGCTTCCCTCTCTTGGCAGCCCACTGAGACCAGAGCAGCCCAAACGCAAGAAATCATAAATCCAAACCAGGCTTTGCCCAGTCAGGAGGCCCGGCTGGCTCTTGTCACAGAAAAATCTTGTCCCCAGGAGCGCCCCGCGCTGCCCAGTGGAGAACTCCGCCCTCCTCCCCTCAGCCTCCAGCCTCCGCCTCCACTTCTATTTCCTGTGACAACCTGCAAACTGAAGTCCAACTTGTCTGTCTCTCCCCGCCACCCTCCACGCCCAGGCTTCTGCTCGACCCCCGTCTGTCTCTTATACACATCTCTTGGCCCATCTTGGGTTCCCGGCCGCTGCCCAGGCGGAAGCCCTTGGAGCGCACCCAGAACTGGAACTTGCCTTTCTCGCCGGCTGCCGGGCCGCTACCCGCGCCGGTCCCGCCGCCGCCCTGCAGGACCTCGGCGATCCGCTGGTATTTACTGCGTGTCACCGTCTTGGTTTTGGCCGAGTCGCCGTAGGTGCGCAGGCACCAGTCCCGGAACTGGCGGCCCAGCTCCGAGTCCCCGGGGCTGCGCTCGCGCTCCCAGCCCCCGCGCAGCAGCAGCGTCGGCTTCGGCATCCTCCCGCCGCGCCCGGCGCCCTCGGGGGCGGGCCGGCCGCCGGGCCGCCCGGTGCCGGGACTGGGCTGGGCTGGGCCGAGCCGAGCCGGGGCGCGCCGCGGCCCCGGCTGTCCCGCGGTGTGGCTCCGGCGCGGAGGCTTGATGGGCACGGGCGGCGGCCGGACGCGCGGGGCTGCGGCGCGCTCTGTCCTGCTCGGGCGGCGGCGGCGGCGGCGTTGGCGGCGGCGGCTCCGGCTCGCCTCCTGCTCCGCCTCCTCCTCCCCCCCGGCCGGGATGTTAATTTATGTATTGCTTTGAAATTGTTTTTCATTTTACAATAAAGAATATCATAGTTTCATGGCATTATATGTGTTATAGTTACTGAAATAGATACTTATATATAAATATCAAGTTTTTAAAGAGTTTTTGATATACGTTTGTGTGTATGCTGCTGCTAAGTCGCTGCAGTCATGTCCGACTCTGTGCGACCCCATAGATGGCACCCCATCAGGCTCATCTGTCCCTGGAATTCTCCAGGCAAGAATACTGGAGTGGGTTGCCATTTCCTTTTCCAATGCATGCAAGCATGCTAAGTCGCTTCAGTCGTGTCTGACTCTGTGTGACTCCATGGACAGCAGCCCACCAGGCTCCCCTGTCCATAGGATTCTCTAGGCAAGAATACTGGAGTGGACTGCCATTTTCTTCTCCAATTTGTGTGTATATTAACATCCAAATTTTAATATAGTAATTTCAGAATCATGTCTACTACTTCTTAATCAAATCATGAGGCAAAATGGAAAAAATAATAGATGTAAAAAATATACACAGATGTTTCAATTAAATCTATGTCAACCTGCTGCTACTTCTCGGGAAAGTCATTCTTCCTCAGGGTGCTGAAGGACAGGACAGGATTTTGTTTGTAAAAATGAGGAAATGCCTGAAATGTGAAATTACTGAAACACTAGCCCAGGGACCGAGTTCCCTCCTGTCGGGCCTGGCCCCGAGCCTCGCAGGCCGCGCTCCGCTGGGCAGGGAGAAGGCGCAGACCCCGCCCGGCCACCGGCGTCCCTGCCTCTCCGGTCGGCCCCGGCCGATTTTAGCCCGGCGCGGGTGGGACCGGGCAGGGCCCCTACCCCTTCTCCCAGCAACTGGCCTGACCTCTCCGGTGCGAGCTCGGCACCAGAGGATCAGTGTTCCCCTGGGGAACCCCAAACCGCCGGCCTTCAGGGGGCCCCCAAACTTCCTCCCCTCTCGCCTCACCTGAATTCCCCGAAGTTTGGCCAGCCTTGCTTCTGCTAACCCCACTGCTCTGGGACTGCCTTAGGCCCCAGAGAAGTCATCAACATTGACCAGTGGCCTCACTCAGGCTGGCCACTCACCAAGGCTCAGGGCAACGCTCAACACACCCACAAATTCATCTCGAGGCACCCGGCCTTCCCGGGTGCACAGTGGCCTAGAATCACTGGCTGAGTAAACTCAGGTGGATCTGCCAGCCACCTCCTCCCTGGGCAGGACTGACCTTGGGTAGGGCCAGCCCCCTCCCCCTTCAAGAGATAATAACATAAATAAAGGCACAGGTCAACTCCCTGGGCTTTCAGCCCTCCTCTCTTACCAGATATGAGAAATTGCTGAGCTTCTTTTCCTACTCTTCCTGGGGTCCACCCGCAGTGTCCCCAGGCCACTTGGGCAGGCAAGTCACCTCCAAGCCTGAATCCCCAATTTTACCCAGTGCAGGGCCATTTTCTGCCTAGGAATTACTGGCTACCCTCATCCCAAAGTTCCCTGCCCTGGTATCTACAGATTGCCAGGTCCAGGCAACTCCGAGAGGCAAAGGCTACTGGCTCATTTCACAGATGAAGGCCTGGGATTTGGAGAGGTGGCCTGACCTGGTCAAGGTCATGCAGGGAGGAGAGGAGAGTTCCGACTCAGGTCTGTCTGGCTCCTGCTGCCACATCACACATGAAGTCTCCTCCTGACGTCCCGCTGGGAGGGATCCCCCACACTGTATATGGCTGCCGCATGCTCCCCAGTAGACTGGGAGCTCCGGGTGCTCAGGGTTCGTGTCTGTCTCATCGGTAGACCCCAGGCCGTAGCACAGCCCCTGGCACACAGTAGGTGCCAATAACTGCTGAAAGAACCCAAGAGGTCTTCCTAGTCCCAACCGCTATCAGTATTTCACATAGATGTATTTTTAGATAATTTACATTTCTGTGTTACTTTATATATACCAACAACTCCACACTCATTTTTCCTCTTTATCTTCCTAAGAACTCTATTTGGTTTCGTACTGGCATGCCCATTTTTCAGAGATGACCACTGGGGCTCAGAGAGGGCAACACACCAGGCAAAGGCCACACAGCTCCCTCCCCCTCAGCGAGGAGGGGCTTCTGCATGGTTTGGAAGCCCATGCCCTGACTTTTCCAATACATCCTTCTGCGCATACCCCCACAGATGACTCCCTTCCTGAGAACAATGGTGCTTTAGCCTAGCTATGCCAATGCTCATTTTCAGCAATGGTGCCCTGGTGCCTAGGTAGTGGGGCTCCTTGTTTGTGCCTGGTCTGTGTCTATTCCAAGACGCACCAATAACCAATAAGCCAGACCACCTCTCTATGCAATCTGGGTCTGCCTGCCTTCCAGAACCTGAAAACCTGATTGTTAATCTTGGGCTGAGTTCTAGGGTGGCAGAAAGTGTAGTATGATGAAAAGAATATAGGTTTCAGGGAGAGTCGAACAGACTTGAGGTTGAATCCTGACTGCCATTTGCTGTGGCATTCTTCATGCCCACAGATCCCAGTTGACTGCTTCCCACCTGAATTACCCCATCAGTTGACCCTTTACTGGGTGACCTCTGGCAGGTCACTGAACCCCAACTTCATCATCTGTATAATAGACTGTAAAGGTTCAGCAGAATAAAGTATGTGAGAGAGCCTGACATATATAACAGGTGCTGAATAAATGCCATTTTCACCTCCATGGAGGTTGTGAAGTATTCAAAAAGGAAGGCGAACTTTGTTAATAATTTTTGTGTTTCATTCAGTCAACAAACTTTTCTTGAGCAGTCACTATAAACCAGGTACTGGGGATGTAGCCAAGGGATCCCCCAAGGTCCTTGTCCTCTCAGAGCTTACTGATGGGTGGGAAAGAGGGTCACTGAACAACTATCAAGTATTATAGCTTAGGGTAAGGGCTGGGCCTTCCCCTGTGGCTCAGTGATAAAGAGTCTGCCTACCGTGCAGGAGTCACAGGAGATGCAGGTTTGATCCCTGGGTTGGGAAGATCTCCTAGAGGAGGGCATGGCCCACTCCAGTATTCTTGCCCTGGAGAATCCCTGGTGGGCTATAGTCCATAGGGTTGCAAAGAGTCAGGCACGACTGAAGCAGCCTAGCACACACGTAGCCTAAGGGCTACGTGATAGCAAATAAGAGACAAGAGGGACTGCTATTCTTGGGGCCAGGAAAGTCTAGGAAGGTAGATTTGAGCAGAGACATAAATGGCAAGGAGCCAGCTGTGTTGTGTTCCGAGGGAACAGCATTCCAGGGAGAGGGAACAGCATATGCGATGGGCCTGGGGTGGGAAAGAGATTGCTATTTTCTAGAAGTTGAGAGGAGGCCAGTGTGGTAGCATGGAGTGAGTGAGGAGGGGCTGGGAGGCAGGAGACCATGGAATAAACATTGGATTGTGATGGGAAGTCACTGGAGAGTTTTAAACAGGGGAGAGACTGAGGAGTACTCGAGCGGAGTAGAGGGCCGCTCTGGGGACCCAGGGATCTGTGGTCTGGGAACTTGGAGGTCAGAGGCCTTGGTTTCTCCTCCCATGTGTCAGCTCACTTTACAGCAAGCACTTCTCAGCCTCTTGCCCCAAAGGGTGCTGGGAAAAGAGTGGAGATGGCTGAGCCAAGGATGAGAATGGCCTCCTGCAGCCCATCCCCGCTTGTGCAGAAGCAGGTCCCTGATCTCTGGCCTGTTCATGCCAGTAGCCTCTGTTAGCAGGGATCCTGCCCCATAGCATGCTGGGTAGAAGGTAAGCTTCTCTTGGGGAAGAACAGGGCAGTGAATGGGCAGTCATGGTCCTAGGGGGAAAACTGTTCCTCCTTTCTTCCCATTCTAGATAGCTGCCAAAAGGACAAAGTAGGCTGCCCCATTATTTGTAGGTTATTGGATTGCTGGATTTTTTTTTTTTAACCCTTAATCCAGATGTCCAGTGAAGGGTAGGACTGAAGGAGTCCAGACCCCCAGGGTTCATGTCCACTTCCAATACTGACAGTAATGTACTGGTTCACAGGAGGTTAAGTGAGAAACGGTCTGCAGAGAGTATACAGTCTCAACCCTGCCTTTTACAGATGGGTAAACTGAGTCCCGCAGAAGGGAAGAGGCTCAGGGCTACCGGCAGAGCAGGGCATCTGGCCTTTGCCTGGTTTGGCCCAGATCACTTACTTTTCACTGAGCCCTGACTCTGGGCCCAGATGAATGAGAACGCCTGTAACTCAGAGGTGAGGCGGCCCCCACCCAGCCAGGGGTAGGGCAGAGTTCCAGGCCTGGGTAGGGCAGAATGACTCAGGCCCCCACAGAGGCCTGACCACCAAAGGCTAGGAGGAGCAGGAGGTCCTGGGTCCTTGGTATGTGGCGTGGGTGGCTTCCACTGTCAGGCTCTGGTGCCACTTGCATCAAGGACTGTGCCGCCACCCAAAACCCGCCTTCCAAGCTTCTCCCCCTGTGGTCTGCTTGGCCACGGTGACCTGCTGCCTCAGGTCCACTCCACCCAGCAAGGCTTCCTGACCCCTCAGTTTGGTTCAGGGGCTTCCACGTCTGCTTATAGACCCCGGGGCTTTCTCCATCCTGGCTTTGATCATGAATGCCTGGGTACCTATACCCACCAGTGCCCAGCATGGACGCCAAAGTTTAATAATGATGAAATAAATGAGAGAATGAAGAACTGAATGAGTGGGCTAGTTCTCAAAATGCGCATCTCAGACGGACAACTACAGCGTTTCCCACCTCTCTACTCTGCCTCCCCCATAATCAGTCAGTCTATCAGTATTTAGTGTGCTCCTCCTAGAAGGCTCTTTTGTTGAATGACCTGACATGCTGCTGCTGCTGCTAAGTCGCTTCAGTCGTGTCCGACTCTGTGCGACCCCATAGACGGCAGCCTACCAGGCTTCCCCGTCCCTGGGATTCTCCAGGCAAGAACACTGGAGTGGGTTGCCATTTCCTTCTCCAATACATGAAAGTGAAAAGTGAAAGCGAAGTCGCTCAGCCATGTCCGACTCAGCGACCCCATGGACTGCAGCCTACCAGGCTCCTCCGTCCATGTGATTTTCCAGGCAAGAGTACTGTAGTGGGGTGCCATTGCCTTCTCCGGTGACCTGACATAGGTGCCTTGACTTCTCTAAGCCTTGGTTTGCAAAACCAGTAAAATGGGGATAATGGTCATACCTAACTCACGGGGCCGTTGTGAGAATAAGCGCTCAGTGAATGTTAGCTCCACTTATCACCATGTCCATCTGTCGTCATTCATTCGGATGTTTGTTTGAGTGGCCTCTGTGTGTCAGATGCCATGCCTGGCGTAGGGATCACAGCCACAAACAAGATGGACCTGGCCCCAGCCCTCATGATGTTCAGGGACCAGCTGCCTTTGAAAAGATCAAGACAAATGGGTTGAGAACTAGAGAACAAAAAGCTGCCATAAGACATGAAGGAGGCTCAGAGGAGCATCTTCCGAGAACCCTGCCCAAGGATGCCTTGGACGGAGGCGCTCAGAGCAAAGAAGGGGGAAGGAGAAAAATGTCTCCACACCTACAGTGGCCTTGGCTGTGGAACCACACCTGAGTGGGAAACACTGACCCACCTCGCAGAGGTAAGGAACCCTTGAGCCCAGCATCTCCTATTCTGCAAAATAAAGCATAAAGAGATAAGGATTTCGTTCAAATGTCACTGCCCCAGTAGAGCCCTCCTTGACCACCCTTTCAAAAATAGTTTCCAGTGTCTCTCTGTCCCCTGCGCTGCTTTATTCAACTTCATAACCTTGGCACCATCTTCTATTATAATGTGCATTAATTTGTTTCTTCTATTATAATGTGTATTTATTATAACGTGTGTTTATCTGTTTTTCATACACTGCCATGTATGTATCAAAAAGGCGGGAATTTTGTCTTGTGACCGTAGTATCTCCAATTCTCAGAACAGCCTGGCACATAGTAGGTGTTCAACACATGTTTGTTGAGTAAATGAGTGAATGAAGAAACCCTAAATATGTGTGTGTGTTTGTATGCACATGTATCATAAATAAAATGCATAATGAGAACCAGGAAGAGTGATGTTGGATTGAAAAGGAAGGAGGCTTTTCTTTCTGTTGCTAATTTTGTCTATTGCAAGTTACCTTCCTTCATTGAGCCTCAGTCTCCTCATCCATGAAATGGAGCTAGTACCTATTCCACAACATCATTGTGGGATGTCAATCAAATGTGGTGCCAAGTGCCTAGATGGGACCAGGCACACAGTACGTGCCTGTAGGGCGTCTGTTATTCCGATGGAACCCTTAGTGGAGGAGGCTCCTGAAGGGGGAATCCCCAAGGCCTGAGCCTTCCCATAGGACGCAGAAGAAGCTGACACTGGATCTGTCCCGTCACCTGAACTCGTCGGTAATTTATTGATGCTGGATGCTGGCACCTAGCAGCTTGCCGGGTCAGCCTCAGGGAGCAGGTGTGGAGACATCAGGACCTACACTCAGCCTCACCCAGGAATGGCAGGGTGGGAAGAGTGCATCTGCCCAGGAAAACTGATAGCTCAGTCCTTATAAATCCCTTACTATGTGCTAGGCACTGGGGGACTAGGAAAAAACCCAAGTGTGTTCCCTGCCTGACCAGAGCTGATAGAGGGTGGTGGTGGTGGTGTTCAGTCACTAAGTTGTTTCCTACTCTTTGCAATCCCATGGACGGCAGCACGCCAGGCTTCCCTGTCCACTGTCTCCCAGAGTTTGCTCAAGTTCATGTCCATTGAGTCGGTGATGCTATCTAACCATACCATCCTCTGCCACCCTCTTCTTTTCCCTTCAGTCTTTCCCAGCATCAGGGTCCTCACCCTGATAGAGGGCAAGAGAGAAGTAATTCATAATTTGAACACCTACAAAAATAGTGACAGCTGATGAGGGCCTACCATGTGCCAGGAACTTTATACATATAAGCACATTTAAGCCTCATATGAATAGACCTTCATCAGATTCTATAGGTCAGAAAATGTCACCAAGGAGGGGTAGGATGATGAGTGGCAGTCTGAACCCAGATATGATTGGCTCCAAAGCCCACACATATGTTACCACCATCCTGCCCACCTCGGGCTGGCTGGACTAAGAGGCATATAAACAAAAACCCTAAAAAGGACCTCTAGGAGGTCAAGGTGAGCAGAGGTCCATCCGGCTAAGCTTCCTGGGGATACCTTCTTTTAACTGGCCTTCAGAAAGTGAAAAAAGTGAAAGTGAAAGTCACTCAGTCCAGCCCAACTCTTTGTAACCTCATGTACTATACAGTCAATGGAATTCTCCAGGCCAGAACACTGGAGTGGGTAGCCTTTCCCTTCTCCAGGGGATCTTCCCAAACCAGGGATTAGAACCCAGGTCTCCCTCACTGCAGGTGGTTCCTTTACCAGCTGAGCCACAAGGGAAGCCCTTTAGAAGATGAGTGAAAATACCAGAGGAGGGTGTATCTTAGGGTAGGGAGACAGTCAGAGCAAAAGTTTGAAGGTAGAAAAGGGACTGATGGGTTTGGAGTGTGTGTGGTGGGCAGGCCCACCTGTGAGAACAGAGGGCCTATTAGGCGCAGTGGATGTTCAGTGCTTTGAATGCCTGGCCACCTCTGGGCCTCCCACGGTAGGCCATGCAGAACCTGGGAGTAGTAGAGTGATAAAGCCACCATTTCCTGTTGACCTGTATATGCTAAGAGGCCTGGCATTCAAGGACCTGTAACATCTGGTTCAGCCTCACCTGCCTTCCCTCCCTGTACCAGCCCTCTGGGTGCAGCATACTCACCGACTCCAGAACACATCTTATTGGTTCTCACCTCCATACCTCTGTTCTCCCAGATCCCAACTTCCACATCCTACCCACTGCTCAGGCCTCACACCTAGGTCTGCTTCCTCCAAGAAGCCTGCCCTGACCACACCAGCCCTTGGTAATATGCCTCAGCCTCAGAGACCTGGGCTAGGCAAGGGCCCATCCTCTGCTAAAAGCCATAAGCACTCACCAACCACAGTGGTCGGCTTGTGCCTTGACCTGGCTAGCATCATTCTTCCGCTGGTAATCTGAAATGCCTTTGAGAAACTGCCCCTTCCCCTTCTTTAGAGCAGTAGCTAGATGAGGACAGGCCTGAACCCTGGCCATCGAAAACATCCCCTCCCGTTGACCACTGTGATGGTGGCCAGGTTTCTGATCTTATTTGAGCCCCTTGATTCAGTCATGCCTAAAGGCCCTTTGTATTTTTCACTTAGGTCTCTTGGGGCTGGATTGCAACCAGCCAAATGTCCTTGTCAGAGCTTCCCTGATGTCTCAGTGGGTAAAGAATCCTTCTGCAATGCAGGAGACACAGGAGATGCAGGTTCAATCCCTGGGTTGGAAAGGACTCCTGAAGAAGGAAATGGCAACCCACTCCAGTATTCTTGCATGGAGAATCCCATGAACAGAGGATCCTGGCAAGTCCATGGGATCGCAAAGAGTTGGACACGATCAAGCAACTGAGCATGCAAGACTTTTCAGACCCTTTTATTTGCTATTGGGCACTATGAGCCTATGCGCCAGCTTGTTCAGTGAGGAAACTGAGACCCAGAGAAGGACAAGGACTCATTCAGGCAGCTGACAGCAGAACCAAGCCCAGGGTCCCAGCCCCTGCCCCTACCCCGACCCAGTATTCTCCCGTCCACTCCTCAGGCCCCTTCTAGAAACAAGTCACCTCTGTAGCAGAATGTCCGGAGCAAGGGTTCCTCCTCTTGCCAGTTGTGTGGCCTTGGCCAAATGACTTAACCTCTCTGAGTTTCAGTTTTCTCATTCACCAGGTGAGAAATGAGGTTGCTGTGAAGGTTCAAGTCCACTCAGGAACGCAGCACAGCGCATAGTAGGCCCTCTGTAAATTGCGGCCAGCACCTCAATGGCTTCAGCTTCCTCAGGAAATACTGGGTACACCGAGCCCTGACATCTTTGGGGAGTTGTGGGTCTCTCTAGAGAAAGACGCCAACACAGTGCTAGCTCTGGGCTGGGCTCACCTCCACAGGGTTCGAATCTGGGTGTGAGCACGGGGTCTGCTCATCTGGATGCCCAGCTGTCTGGCCTTCCTCCTCCCTGATTTGAAAAGAGGCATTTTTTATTTAGAGGAATCCCCCCCCCTCCACCCCATTTCATATTGGCTCTATAAATTGGATTTTGTTGAGTGGTTTCTGACAAGCAAGTCAGCCAGGCACGTGAATGGAGGAAATGCAAGGCCGCCTCTGGCCACGGGGGTGGATCCAAGGCCTTGAGTTCGGCTGCTCGCTGGCCACGAGCTCAGGCCCTGGGCAGCTGCATCCTGGGGAGGGTGTGTGTGTCCTTGGGGGAGATCCAGGAGGACTTCCCCAGGGAATTCTTTCCAGAGGTTTCCCACAAACTTCCCTTAGAGGAAAGGCCCCTCTGGCATAGGGACCTGGCTCCCTCTGTCCTCCAGCCAGCCTGTACTGCCTGGATTCAGATTTATGGTAGCCAGGGGCTGTCCCCAAGTGTCCTACCCCAGATCAGTTTTCCTGAGATGATAGTCAAGTGTTTCTCCAAGTCACAGTGTTTCTACATATCTTCAGCCACCAAACAAGGGGTGATTGACACAGTAAAGCAGGAGAGATTTCAGTTAGACTGTAAGAAGGACTTCCTCCCTGCCAGATGGCTCAAACTTGAGCTATGCACGACCTTGCAAAGAGCACTTAATTAGAAGGCAAGACAGTTTTGTTACTGTGTCAGTGCCTAAATTTCTCCTTCCCTTGGTTTGCTCATCAATAGAATGGGGATTAGAATTTCTGTTCACCCTGCCTCCATGTCTTCAAATGAGACAGTGGAATGAGGCCTTGAGGGCAGTGGCAAGGGGTTGGATCAAATGACCTCCATAGGTTCCTTTTCCTCTCTTTTTGGGAAGGAATTCCCAAGGCTGCGGCCCTGGCTTTAGGCCCAGGGACCAGGTGGTGAAGTGTGTGTGTGTGTGTGTGTGTGTGTGTGTGCGTGTGCGCACACATGAACAGGACTCTTGGTCATATAGTAGGTGCTAAGTAAACGTTTGGTTTTCTCTCACTTCTCTTGGGCCAGTCTCCAGATACAGAAAGAGCCCTGGGGAGGTGTCAGGAAGCCCAGATTCTGACCCTGGTTGCTCTGACCTTGGCCATGTCCCTTACCCAGCTGACTCTCCATTTCCCCATCTGTACCAGGAGGACTTCGGATGGTTTCCAAGACCCCTTCTCTCCTGAAACCGTGAAACTCATGACCGACCCAGGGAGGTCTGACCCCTGCCCCCTCATCTCCCCCACCAGCCATCACTGGAGGTTCAGATACACTGACCTTCCTTTGCTTCCTTGAATTTGTCAGGACCTTGGCAACGGCCTTAGGCCCCTCTCACAAGTTGTGTGACCCTGGATGTGTCACCCAAGGGTCTCTGCCCAAACCCTTCTTCTCTTGCCACAAATTCACCTAATTTGCTCCAACTCATCCTTACAGCTCTCAGCTCAATTGTCATGTCCTGACGACCCCTCTCTCCCTAAGATCCTCCTCCACGACTCACTCTCCGGGGGACTCCCCTGCACCCCTTCTTTATAACACTTAACCGCCTGTACTTCTCACGTTTATGTGGTTTCTTTATTGGTATCTGTTCCCCAGCCCCAGACTGTGAATTCTATGAAGACAGGAACTGGCTGGGTCTCAGTCACTACCGTGTCTGGGTGCCTCAGCACAGAATAGATGCTCAAAGAATGAATGGATGGATGACCTCCTCCATTCTTGGTCGGGGGCTGAGCGGCTGACAGGCCTTACCTGCAGAAGATGGGCTGGGGGTGTACTGAAAGCCCCTCACACCCACACCCGGACTTTCCTGTGAGGCTCTTCCAGAGGTCCTGAGACCTCAGGACAGGCAGATATGAAGTATCGGCTCCATTTTTTCAGATAAGGAAAGCAGCCTCAAAGGCATGCTGGCTGGAGCAAGGTCACGTAACAAACACATGACAGGGTTGGGGTAGGATCCCAGGGGTAACAAAGCTGGAAGGGTTTTCCAGCCTCCATTTGACAGAGATGGAAACTGAGGCACGAAAGGGGAAGGGATGGGATCAAGGTTTTCCTAGCCAGGCAATGGCAAGGTGGGGAGAGGAATCTGTGGTTCTTGAACTCAGAGACCTTTCTCCTGCTGGGCTGAGGAGAAGGATCCATGGGCTTGACCGCGGGATGACCAGAAGGCTTCAGATAACTGATAACACCACACTGTGGCCTCTGGGAGTGGACACCACTGAGGAGAAGCACCCTAAGGGTTTGGGTGTCTGCACAAAACCAGGCTGCCTAGGTTTGAATGCCAGCTCTGCCACTCAACAACCACGTGACCTTGTTTGGGTCACCTTACCTCTCCGTGCCTCAGTTTCCTTATCTGTAAAATGGAGGAGATCTGGGTGTAACATGTAAACAAAATGAAGCTCTGAGAGCAGGAAGTGGTCTGGGACGACTGCTAACACATGTGAACGGCAGAGCTGACCTGGCCAGAAGCAAGAGGAAGTGATTCATTCTCTGTGTACCAGGGAACTGGGGCCAAGAAGTATCAGCCACCTGCTTCTCACCCCTAGGTCCGCTGGAGAGAATACACAAGAAGGGCTTCAATGATCACAGCAAAGTTTTTTGAGCCCTCTGGTACTTTGCAATCCACTGAATCCTCAAAGCCACCCCGGGAAACAGGATCTGTCATTATCCCCATTTTACAGATGTGAAAACCAAGGCCCAGGCCCATCACCTGCTCAAGTCTCACAGTTGGTGATGGGCAGAAACAAAACTCATGCCCAGAGTTCCAAGGACGAAGGGTCCAGAGGACAAAGGAAGAAGAGAGATGTGTTGGCCAGGGAAGCAGAGTCCTGGACCTCGAAAGCTGAGGACACCTGGGCAGTGGTGGCGCTGACAGAAGATGCAGCCAGAGCCCCCGTCTTCCCTGGGGCAGGACTGTGGGTGAGCCCTGCTTGGGAATCACACCATGTCAAGCCCCCACCCTGGCCAAGCTCTGTAAGGGCAGGGCTAAGACTCTTACCCCCACCATCAGGGCCCCCAGCCCAGCCCTGCCCAGACATCATGAGTGCTTGTTAGGTTAGCGGTGCACCAGACACCCTCTCCACTGAGGCCAAGCCTCTTGACCATCACCAGCCCCATTATCCAGGTGAAGAAACCGAGCTCAGAGTGGGGAAGGGACATGCCCTGGATCACACAGGTCTGTCTAAATCTTCACTCTCCCAGGGGACGTGAGCCCAGGGACCACATCTCCCTGCCTCCAGCAGTTAGAGCCTGCAACAGACCCTGGAAGGCAGGTAATCCTGAAGGGGTGGGGAGCATGAAGCATCTCTCCAAGGTCTCAGCAGGTTGGAGAGTAGAGAAGGGCAGCTTCTCCATGCCTCCCCAAATCCCCAAAACATGGAAACGTAAGGACCGTCTTTAGGGCTCAAGGAGTCCTAGCTTCCCCTTTTACAGATGGAGAAACCAAGGTCCAGAAAAAAGGATGAGCCACATTCAGGGCCATCAAGCAGCTGAGGAACTGACCAGAACCCAGCAAAGCAATTCCAAAAGGCCCTGAGGTTGGCACAAAGTGAGAACTAAGGCTGGCAGGCTGAAGAGAGGTGAGGCTGAGGTGTGCTGGGACCAGGCCAGGCAAGAAGCTGGACTCCAGGGCAGAGCAATGGGAAGGCATTGAATTGGAAAGGTCTGTCCGCCACCTGGTTTGGTGCTTAAGAGACCCAGCTGGCGGCCGGGGACTGACGGGCCTGCAGGAGGGCGGGATGGGAACAGGAGACCTGGGAACCGAGCTGACACTGACCCCAGCCCGCTGTTCTCCCTTCCCCTCTAGACCCGCCTGTGGGCCTGCCAACTTGGCCTCACACTCAGGACTGAGGGCATCCTAGCAGCGCTTGTCCAAGCCCAAGCTCCTGAGTTCCACCCCAGATCAGCCTCTCTACCGCCTTCCCATCTCGGTGAACACAAACTCCGTTCTTCCTGTTGCTCAGACCAAAACCCCTGGAGTCAGCCCCACCCCGCCATTCTCTTGCCCCCTCCACCTGATCCGTCAGCAAATCCCTTTGGCTCCACCTTCACAATATGACCAGAATCTGACCACTTCTCACCACCATGCTGCTGCCCCTGCTCATCAGCAGGATGAATGCGCCAGCCTCTCCCAGCCCCGCGGTACCCCTTCCCTCAGGCTGCCAGATCCCTCGGCTCCAACGCAAGTCGGATCACGTCCCTTCGCTGCTCCAAAGCATCCCGTGGAGCCTCACCTCTCTCAGAGTGAAGTCTTGACCTTGGCCCTCACGGCTCTCAAGCTCCAGCCTCCCTGTCCCTGTCCGGCCCTCTCTCCCCAGTCCCTCACCCCCAGGCTCTGCGGCAGCAACTCCGCGTTCCTCTCCTGACCTCCAGGCATTTGCACCTGCTGTGCCCTCTGCCTGCAGTGCCCCTCCCCGATGTCTGCACTGGGGCTCTCTCGCCTCCTTCCTGTCCTCAGAGGTCACTTTTCCAGGAGGCCTCCTGTGACCACCAGCTTAACACAGCAGACCCCTCATCCCATCACACACACACACACGTCATTTGTCAGCTTTACTTTCTCCATCATTTTCTAACATATTGTTTAATCAACCTACTTGTATTGTTTTTTCTTGGCTCCCTTGGTACCCCTCTCACCCCGCAGTAGGATTTCTGCTTCCTGAGGGCAAGCCTCTTTGGCTCACCAGTACCGAGAACGGCGTCTGTGCACAGCTGTTCCATTTGATCCACTCTTGAGTGGTTCAAACAACTCAGGGTGGGAGGCCACCTTAGCCTCCGATCACAGACAAGGCACCTGAGGTCCAGGGAGGGAAACCGTTTGCTGGGGGTCACCAAGCCGGGACACAGTGGGGCTGGGATCTGGACCCTGGCCAAGCCTCCCCCGACCCCACCCCGGCCAGGTCAGGCCGAGTGTGGGCCGGGAGCAGGGCCGCTGAGCTGGCTCTTGGGGAGGCGGCCACAGGGCAGTGGCTCCTGCCAGCCCCCTGCGGTCAGCGCCCTCCCCAAGGGAGCCACGGCAGCCAGCAGCCAGGCAGGGAGAAGGATCCAGGGCGGTGGTGTAAGAGGGGCATTGGGAAAGGCCCCGGTCCATTCTACGGTTGCCCAGTCCTCAGAGCCTGAACGGCCATGGCTGAGAAAGGAAGTCAGCAGGATCCAAAATAGGTCTGTGTTTTGGGAAGTGAAACCGGTGCAGGAGACACTTGGCTAGAGGAAGACCCAGGCCTCCTGGGTTGAGGCTGCCAGGCCGGGGTCGGGGGTCTTCCCCTCCCTCCTCTGCCTGGGAGGGTGTTGGGTCTTGGGAATGGGTTCAGGCCCCTCTCACAAGCCAGGTGACCTTGGAAGGGTCATTCTCATTTTCTGACCCTCAGTTTTTTCATCTGTAAAATGGGACTAAGGAAAGTACCCACCTCATTGGGGACTGGGAAAGTGTGATGAGACCACGCCCTGAAACCTGAGGCTGTTGCTCAAGAGGTGGTAACAGTCACTACTGGTAGTCCAGATCCGTCTCTGGTGCATCCTCCTCCAGGAAGCCTCCCCAGGTCCTTTGGTCAGAACGAATAAACGAATCTCTTCTCCCTGGTGTCCCAGCCCCTCCTAACTTCTATTAGCTTCTGTTCACATGTGTCTTTTCCACCAGAGGAGGCCAGGCCCTCATCTGAGTCCTCTCAGTGTCACCTGTGCCCGGGACAGGAGCGATGGGAGATGCCACACAGTGGGGCTGAACCTGGGCTGGTTCCTCCCACCAGGGGGAACCAAGGGCAGATGCTGATGTGTGCCCTCGAGGCTCTGGTGTCTGTGTCCTGAAAGCCAGCTCCGGCTGGCCTGGAGTGGAGGCAGGAGGTAAGTAGATGAGTTAGGATTCCTCTGAGTCTCAGTGTGCTCATCTTGTAAAATGGGGACAATTGGAAAAGAGGAGTCATGGTTTCTTTGTCCTGAATCAGAGTGAAACATGGGCCACCCAAGATGCCACCCCAGGCACCTCAGAATGGGCCTGGGACAGGGCTACCCCAGGGAAAGGAAGACTGTTCAGACCCAGGGAGGGGACCCTGGATTCTGCTTGCTCCTGCCTCTACCCTACTATGGTGAGAAGCAGGACTTTGAAGCTGAATTTGCCACCTAATGAAATCAGGAGGCTCTAAAAAACAATAGAGTCAACAGTCTGTAGAGGCCCTCACATCACCCAGGTTTTACAGATAAAGCCCAGAGAGGTCAGGTTACTTGTTCAAGATAACAGAGCAAATTAGGGCAGAGAAAGTAGGGTGTCCAGCCCTCCTAAGACTCAGTCCTGGGGCTCACTCGGCACCTCTCCACAGAATAAGGCTCAGGATACCCATTCTACAGAGGAAGACCTCAGACTTTGAGAGGGGAAGGGTCTTTCCCAGGACCACCACTCAGAGGCTCCACTCTTGAAGTTTCTAAAGAGCTCTTGGGGGTCCCTTTACGGCTGGATCTTGAAATCCAGGGACTGAATGTAGAACTGAGGCTCCACCAGGAAGGACCTCGAAGGGTCTGTGTGGCCCTGAGTTTCCCATCAGCCCTCTTGTCCTGCCAGGCTCACCTCTGAGTCAGCTACAGTGCACGTTTGGGAGTTGCTACTATGCATCCCACCAGGCAGACTCAGAGCAATGAGGCCCACATGGCATTTCCTGGGTGCCCCATTCTAAGGGTTTTACTGCATCAACTTGCTTGAGTCTCAGAAGAACTCAGTGAGGTCAACTCGGCTGGCCCCATTTTACACAGAGGAAAACTCATGCACCTCCCAGACTGTGCTCAGCATCTGCAAAGCTGCTCCTCTCCCAGTTCCCAGCCCAGGAAGTGGCTCCTGAAGCCCCCAGGGAACTGCACTGAGAACAGGCATCACTGCTGATCCCCACGCTGCCTCTCCCCGAAACATCCCATCAAGTCAACCTCCTTAGCTGGGCACTGGGACTGAGCCAAGGAGCTGAAGCTCTCTGAGTCTTATCTGTCAAGCAGGATAATAGCCCAGGCCTGTGAAGGGCATGGCAGAGTCGTGGAGATGGGCCATCTCTGCCCAGCGGGTGACCTGTGGCTGGAGGACCAACCTCTCTGAGCCGCAGCTTCCCTATACATGAAGTGGAAATGATAACACGGCCTACTCCTGGGGTCTTAGGGATGATTCAGGGGCTCCTTCCCTCCATCCTCCTGAGACATTGCTCCAGCAACTATCCCCTTCGCTTAGAGGTCCTCAGCCTTTTCCTCTCGACCGAATCAACCTGAGCAACGTCGTTTCTCTGAGCCCACACCCCACCCCTGCTGCCTCACTTCCCCCCTGCCCCACATGCGAGCTCCCTAAAAGGGAGCCTGTTGTCACTGTTCCCACTCCTGCCTGGAATCCTCTGCCCTCGGGTTTCCATCCGCCTCCTCCCAGGACACCAAGGACTGCGGAGGAGCTAAACCCACACCTTCACTAGCCCTTGTCCTCCTGGCCCCACACAGCATGGATACACCAACCCTCCCTGCCTCGTCGATGCCTTCCTTGCTGGCTGTCAGAATGCTCTGGTTTCCTCCGACTTCCCGGCTGCCCCTTCTCAGCCCCTTTTCTGCTTCTTCCTCCATCTCACCCTCACCTCTTAAAGTTGGGGGCCCCGGACTCAGTCCCTGGTTCTCTGGTTCTCTCCATCTGCCTTCCTCCTTGGCCGACTTTCAAGACGGTTTCTCTGTGAGTCCCCCACCTGGATGTGGCCAACCTGGACTCTGCCCTGAGCTCCAAGCTCAGCACCCGCTCTGCTCCTCTGCAGCACCTCCTGCCTTCCCGCTTCACCCTGTTCCAGTCTCCTCTCCCGATACTTGCATGTCGACCTGATTCACCCACAGCCTTCGTCATTCCAGTGAAGGGAAACTCCATTCGCCCCACGGTCCAGGCCGACACCCTAGCTGCCATCCTGAGCTTCCTCTCTCCGACTGTCTCTCACATCCCATGTGAGATGCATCCGCGAGTCCTGCTGCTCGAACTTCTAAATCCATCTCAGTTTCCAGCACTCCCCCGCCTCCGCAGGTCAGCCCCCATCATCTCGCCCTGGAACCTCCACCACAGCTGCCTCCTGTCCTGCTTCCCGCGCCCCTGCGGCCTCTGTCCTCCACACGGCAGCCAGAGGGACCCCACTCTGGGCAGAGTCAGACGCAGCCTGCAGGGCTCCACCCTCCAGTGCCCCTCACTCGGAGAAGCCCCGGTCCTTACGAAGTCCCCCAAAGCCCTGCCTGCTCCCCACCCTACGGCTCCCTCTGCCCTCCCGCCCCTCCCCAGGTCCACCCCCACCCCAGCTTCTGCCACAGGGGGCTGTGGGATTCTCCAGGCAAGAATACTGGAGTGGGTTGCCATGCCCTCCTCCAGGGGATCTTCCTGACCCAGGGATGGAACCCGTGCCTCCTGCGGCTCCTGCCCTGCACGCGCATTCTTTCACCACTGAGCTACTGGGGTAGCTTTACCACGCACCATATGGTTCACTTACTTGTTTAGCACGGGGCTCTTCCAGGAGGGCGGGAATTTTCTGCCCTGCGTCCTGTGTTCCTGTCGTCTCCCCGCCTAGAACAGGGTCTGGTGGGCGATGGGGACTCCTGGGGGCGGCGCTGTAGGGATGCTGGGTTAGTGCTCCCCGAGCCTGGAGTGCATGCGGCCCCCTCTCACCCCCAGCCACGCAGGTCTATCGGGTGTCTTGCTCTCCCAGGGCCTTTCCGTCTTCCACTGCATCCCTGCCTCCCATTCATCCCCGGGCCCACTGAGATCCACTCCCTTCTCCGCAATGGACGCCAGAAGGGTTGTTAAAAGCTTGGATCTAATCATGTCATCTGCTTTCCCGAGCTCTTGGATGGCTGCCCTTGGACCCAAGGCTAATGACTCAATTCCCTACGTGACATAGGAGGGCCCTGAGGGTCAACCCAGCCCCTCAGAGCCACCTCCTCCTCCCCTGCTGTGCCCTTGGAAGGTTCCTTCCACGGAGCATCCCCCAGCAGGCTGCCTCCCACCACGGGCCCCTGCTGACTGTGGACATGCTTCCTGAGTGTCTCGGTGCACAGCCCTAGGCCAGAGGCCCTGCATAGCCCGTAACCCCCCAACCACCCACCGTGCCAGCTGTGCCAGCTTTTACTAAGCACTTACTACGTGCAGGGTGCCGAGAACGCAGCAGTAGTGAAGATGCGCCTTGTCCTCACCTGCTGGAGACACATTCTAGAGAGGAGGGCAAAAGTGCCCCCTCAGGGCCTCTGCCCCTGACGCCTTCCCCGCAGAGCCCTGCCTCTGCTTCATCAGAGCCTCCTGCCCTACTGTGACCGTCTTTGTGAGCAGCCCCCAGCCCCCTCCTGCGTTCTTTGTCTTAGTGCGACTGGCATGCTAGAATGTGCCCCCTGGGAAAAGCCAGGAGGGGATGTCTGCTCTGTTCTCTGCTCATCCCCAGCACCTAGGACAGTGCCAGGCACAGGGGAGCCGTGTGCTGAGTAAAGGAATGCAGTCTAGGAGGTCCACAAACACGTACAGCCCAGGACAGGGGTATGGGGGAGTGAGATGGCTCTGTTCTGATTGAGACTGGTCCAGAAGGCCTCTCCCAGGCGATGGCATTGAGCAGAGAGACTCAAGGCCGTGAATCCTGAGCCTGAGGAAGCAGTAAATTGCAGGGCCCCGAGATAGGCTTCCCTGGTGGCTCAGATGGTAAAGAATCCGCCTGCAATGCAGGAGACCTGGGTTCGGTCCTTGGATTGGGAAGGTCCCTGGAGCAGGGCATGGCAATCCACTCCGGTATTCTTGCCTGGAGAATCCCCGTGGACACCAGGGAAGCCTGGGATCACGGGGTCACAGAGTCAGACCCAACTGAGCGACTAAGCACAGCACAGAGACAGGGTGTTACAGGGCAGCAAGGGAGGCTGGAGCTGAGTGAGCCAGAGCGGGGCTGGGGGGCTGGGGGGCTACAGGGCAGCAAGGGAGGCTGGAGCTGAGTGAGCCAGAGCTGGGCTGGGGGGCTGGGGGGCAGGGGGAGGCTTCCTAAGCTCTTTTCCAGGAGGGTCCACTGAGGCCCAGGGAAACTAAGTGACTTGTCCGAGGCCACAAAACAAGGAAGGGGCAGAGGTGGGCCTGCTGGTGGGATCTGGGTCAGAGACTCAGGTCCCCCCTTCCCAGTGGGGGCCCCTCTCTATGGCTCTCTGGGGCTCACCCAGGCTCTGCTCAGCAATAACTAACCCGGGCCCCACTGGCTCAGCAGCCTCCAGGTATTGGCTCCACCCAGCGGCCTCTGGGGCAAAACCCCAGGCGTGAGCAAGCGGCCTGCTGGGGAGGAGCTGTTGTCCCCTGCCCCGCCCCACTGCCGAGCCTTCGCCACTCAGGGGAGGCTCAATTCGCTGGAGTCGAAGCTGACTGGCTAGGGCAGGAGACATCACAGCCAAGCGCATAGAGACTGCACGAAAGTCAGGCCAGGTGGCCCCTACCCAGAACCTTCCTGGCGCAGGTGGATCTGAGATGAGCCGCGCACTGCCTGCACCTGGGGCTCGAACCTGCTCCCTCTCCTCACCCCTGGGCTCCTGTCCTACGGCCGCTGGGCTTCCCCGCTGCTCCCAAGCTCCCGTGCTTCTGCTCCGTCCTTCCCTCTGCCAGGGACTCTCCTCGCCCAGTGCTGCCTGGCTGGTTCCTGCTCAGCCTCAGCTCAAACATCCCCTTCTCAGAGGCCTCCCCTGACCACCTGTCCAAAGCAGGTCAGCGCCCACCGCCTCTTACTCTCCATCAGAGGGCATCCCGAGGTCTTCCATGACACAACAAAAACGACAGTCACCCTACGTGTTGTGATTGTCAATGTCCCCATTCCCAGCCTGGGGTGTGATCTTTTCTCAGGAGTCTCCTTAGGGCCTACCCCAGGGCCTGGCACACATTAGATGATTGATAAACGTTTGTGGGATGAGGGCATGAGAGCCTCCCCTCCTCGCTGTACAGAGGCAGTAATTGAGGCTCAGAGAAGGTGAGTCACTTGCCCAAGGTCACACAGCAAACCAGAAGCAGATCCAAAACAAGGGCCCAGCTCAGCTCTCCTGACTCTGTGTCCAGTGCTCTTCCACCTGCATCATAACTAACGCTGAGGGCTCAGCCAGGCCCACCCCAGTCTCCCGTATAGGACCCCTACCCTCACCACTGTCTCTTAGCTCTGGGAAGAAGGAAGCAGTGGGTGGAAAACCCAGAAGACAGCAAACAGGGGAGACAGAGTGTCAGACAGATGGGTCCTCAGGAGTCGCCTAGTCCCACCTGACCAGGCCCAGCGAGGTTGGGCACCTGGCCTGGGGCCTCGGGGCCCCAGTCCAGTCTTGCCCTTGCTTCCTGAGCTGGAAGGGGTTAAATTTTGTGCTTGGCTCCTGGCTCGCTGTGGACCGTGGCTGGGACAGAACATCTGTCTGTTGCTATGGTTGCCGTACACTTGAAGGGGATGGCTGGATAATTATGGCAAATGCTGCTGAGCAAGTGAGCGGGTGCCCAGAAGCAGCTCAGGACCCCTGCCCGCCCAGTGCAGTGGAGGGCGCAAGCCCCTTTCCTGGCCAGTTCACTGTAGGCCCTGTCTGCAGCCTTTGGCTCCCAGGCCAGGTGGAGGGGGGTCAGCCAGAGCCATCTTGACCTTTGCACAATGAATGGGCCTGGCGACGGGGCTCCTGGGAAGCCGGAGCAGAACACACACTGGCAGCCTTGGCACTGGAGCCTGAGGGCAGTGGGCTGGCTGGGACAGGGGGTGGGCTCTGATCCTGTCCCAGTGCCTCTGTGTCCTCCCCCCAGGGGAGATGGCCTGTCATCTGTCCCTTCTCTGTAGGTCCCATGGAGCCCAGGAGGTGGCAGGTGGGGACTGGCTGCCTCGGCCCAGGCCTATCTGCTCTGCCCACTCTCTGGGCAACGCAGGCGGCCCACCAGCCCCCTGAGCCTCAGGGCCCTCATCTGCTCGTGGTGGCGGAGCTGAAGGACTAGGACTGGGGCAGGGCAAAGGTGGCTGCCCCACTCTGGCTCACCAGGCCACTTGTGAACCTCACTCAAGCGGCCACGGATATGCATTCTGACCTGTGAAGTGAGGCCCTCTGGAAGGGCTGGAGGCGGCTCAGCGCTGCGGCCAATCACACGGTTTGTCTTTGGATCCAACCACTGCCCACTGAGCTGTGGGCATTGGGGAGGGTCATTCCCAACCCCACCCTCCCCTCTCAGTTTCCAGAAAGCTCTGTGCAGACTCCCAAGCAGATCCACAGGCAGACCTTAAGGCCTGAGACTCGCTCTGGCATGGCGGGCAGGGGGCAGGAGATGAGGGCTGGCACCCCCTCCGGGGCCACCCTTCCAGGTTCCTGGTTCTCCCCACACCACAGCCCCCTCCTTGGGCAACTTCTCTTCTGTCCCCCCATCTGCTTCCCTCACATAAGAATTGCAATAATAACTGATATCATGCAGGTGCTGAGCACCGCATGTATCAGCTTATTTACTTCTCTCAACAATCTACGGTTAAGATGTTTCTAATGATGTTTTCAGATGAGGAATATCAAGGCACAGAGCAGTAAGGAGATCATCCCAAATTCCTCTGGTAGGTAACATAACCCCGAAGCTCAAGCAGATCCCACTCTCAGGGACTCTCCTGGTGGTCCAATGGTTAAGTCTTCACCTTCCGTTGCAGGGGGTGCAGGTTCGATCCCTGGTCGGGGGGACTAAGATCCCACAGGCCACATGATTCGGCCAAACAAACAAAAAACAGGGTCCACTCTGGGCACCGATTTCTCCTCTGTCTCCCTTCCCTCTGAGGATGACCTCTTTGGTGTCAGAGGAGGGTCTAGCTCGTGGTCATTAGTCCTGAGCATACAGCAGGAGCAGACACACAGTTAACTTTCTGCTCAATTCTTCAAGCATGGACCACACTTTACGGTCCAGGCCCTGGCCTGGATGGAGCAGGGATCTGCGGATCTGGAGGTCTCTGAAGACAACTGACCCCAGTGCACACAGGCGGATTCAAATGAAGGCTCGGAGTCACTCTTGCAGTCTGGATGCTGCCACTGGCTTTCTCTGTTACAGAAGTTCACGGAGACTATGTGCCCTGCCCAAGGAACACAGCTATGTCCCAAGTGAGGCAGCCCCTGGGACCCAGAATGTTGCACCCCAGGGAGCTGTCAGGGTGGGGTGGCCTTGGTCTTGGAGTGCTCACAGTAGAGCTACCAGCAGGTCCTGGTTTGCATCCCCCAGATCCAGGCTACCTGGACAGGTTGTGACCCTTGCCCGGGACCTCCACAGACCCCAGCTCAGGTGCCGCAGGCCCAAGATTCCGAGTCAGGCTGCCTGGTCTGAGCTCCAAGCTCCCTCTCTTCCTGAGGGTGTGATCATGGAAAGGGGAGGGCCCTTCTGGGCGGGGTCCTCCCTACCCTGCTCCGACCTATGGGCCCCGCCCCAGGCTACTTTAACAGGTTAGAGTCACAAATTCTGGCTTGGGAGACACCAGGCCTGCCTAGTTCCTGTTCCTCAGGGCACACAGGCCGAGAAGGGAGGCCCAAGCCGGCCTTAAAGAGACAGGCACAGGCCGCAGTCAAGCTCCTATTTAACAGGCAGCTCCTGCGAGGCATGAATCAGCAGCCTTCTGGGCAACACCAGAAGCACTTTCCCGGCCAGGCCCCTCTTGCAGCCATTGGGGTGGGGCGGGGAAGGGGATGGCAAGGAGGTCTGCCAGGAGGGGCTTGTGGGCCCAGAAGACTGCTCCCCTCCCAGCTGCAGGGCCTCCTTGGAGTCTGACAGGCCCCAGCCAGGGCTTCCAGGAGACCTGCAAAGAGGGCCTGCAGTGAGAGGCATGGGGGCCAGGCGGGGGAGACCCTGGTACCAAGTCTGGCTCTCCTGCTTCCTGGCTGTGTAAACTTGTGTGGGGACCTGAGCTTCTCCAGGCCTCAGTATCCCTAAGCAATGGCATCTGACCTCTGTGACCTCTCTGGCCCCACCTAGTTTTCCTGAGATTCTCATACTGAAACCAAACTTCCAGATTTCCAATGACACCAGCTGAATCCTGCCTGGGCCTTCGTGTCCCTAGGTCACAACATTCAGCCTGATACACAGTGCTGAGAACACAGAATAAAAAGATGGCAGGCTGGCTGGATGATAGGAGATTGGCTGGGAGGATGGATCTATGGATGGATGGATGGATGGATGGTGGGAGTGAGAGAGACCTCGAGCCAGTGGACTCCTCAGTGCCCAGTGAGGGGACTGCCTGGCTCTGCTTGGGTAAGGGACGACCAGTGGGTAAAGGAGTCCTGGATTCCTCCCAGCTCTTAGCCTCACATCCACAGCCCCATCAGGGCCATCGATTTAACCTCCAATTTCCACTCCATTCTGGTACCTTCTGGCTGAGGCCCCTGCCCTCTTAATCCCGGACGACCGTAGCAGCATTCTCACTGGACACCCTCACCCCGCTTCAGACTATTCTCTAAGAACTGGAGGAGTGAGAGTGGAGATTAGCCCCGACTTCCTCCTGCCTCGACTCTCTGCCACACTCCCGCCCTCCTTACCCTGGTCCACAGGCCTCACATAACTGCACCCCCAGTGACCACTGGGCCTCATCTCCTGCCACTCACAGCCCCACCCCATCCCATCTCTCTGTGCTCCTTCACACTGACTGGTCTCCTCAGGCGCACCCTGCTTGTGCCTGCCTCATAGGCTGGGAACGACCACCCCCACATCTCATAACCAGTGTACTCACCCTGTACCCACTTACCTTCCCTCCCCTTCAGATCTCAGTTCAGTGGTCACTTCCTCCAGGAAGCTCCCCTTGACTCCCAGCTTGTACCAGCCACTCCCAGACCTTTTTTTCCTAGCTCTTCTTGCCACTGGAAACTCGTGCTTATCTGACTAATAGCATCTATTTTCCTAGCGATGTGGACCTTCATGAGTAAGGACTTCCCCTGCACCCAGGACAGGGCCTGGCACACAGTCAGGACTCATCAAGTATTTGCTGAATGAATGAATGAACAAATGAACAGATGGAAGGATGGATGGATGGAAAGAAGATGGACAGACAGAAGGAAGCAGAGTAGAGGGCAAAGGTTAAGGTGATGACTGTTTAGACTGGGTGGTTGGGGACCCGAAGTCTCGGTAAAAGGTGACCTTTGGGAAGAGTCATGGAGATGGTGGGGGGCAGGTGGGGGGCGTCTAGGCAGAGGAAAGAGCACTGCAAAGGCCCCCCAGGAGGTCAGTATGCATGTCCCAAGGACACGGGAGAGAGTGGAGTCAGAGAAGGCAGAGGGCGTCTGGCAGGCCTGTGAACCCTGGAGCTTGTCCAAAGGGAGGCGGAGGTGGCAGAGGGATGCGGGGAACCTTTTGAGGACTCTGAACAAAAGAGCGGTAGCTCCGTCCCTTTCTCCCCCAAGGGTAGAATATTCACTCAGCGAGGGCAGGCTCTGCTCTGTCCTGTTGAATCACAGTAGTAAGTACGGTTTCAGGGAGGGAGCTGAGTGGTCCTTGCACAGGGATCCGAGGGGACGTCTGCCATCCTCTCTCTGGTGCGTCCAGTGGGAGGACCCTCTCGTGGCTTCCAGATCACTTGGAGTAAAAGCGCTAGTCTTCGGGCCTCTCAGCAGGTCTTCCCCAGGCGGCCCCGAGCACCGCAGGATGGTGGCCGCAGCCAACCTGGGCTCCACCTGCTACATACCAGTAGCATCCCACCCCTCAGCTGTGACAGACAGAACTCTGGGGACATTGCCAAATGTCTGTCTCTGGGGACAAAATCTTCCCTGGCAGGGAGGGGCGGGGGGGAGTAAAAACCACTGCCCTACCAGATCTGTGCTGTCTCCCCATCCCACCTCTGTCCTGGACCTCCTGCTGAAAATAGCCCCCAGCGCCACTTCCCAGACTGCCCCAGCTTAATTTCTGCCACAGATCTTACCAGCATCTGACATCTCTTCAGTTTCTTTGTGTGTTTAGCTGGTCTGATTCCCCACTTGCTGTGAATTCCATGAGGGTGGGCGCCAGCTTGGATTCCCAGTGCCCAGCACAGGGGATGTGTGTGTGATGAGTGGATGCCTGAATTTGGGTCATCACTCCCTGTTTTATGGATGAGAAAACTGGATCAAGAGATGAAAAAAACTAGATCAGAGAGGTTTGGTGACTTACCCAAGGTCACCCAGCTGAGTCTATGACACCAGTAAGACTAGAACCAGGGCCTCTGACTCTAAATCTGGGTTCACATAGGGACTTCCCTGGTGGTCCAGTGGCTAAGACTCTGCTCTCCCAATGCAGGGGGCCCGGGTTCCATCCCTGGTCAGGGAACTAGATCCTACTGAAAGATCCCACGTGCCGCAACCAAGATCAAAGATCCCACATGCCGCAACTAGGACCCAGTGCGACCAAATAAATAAATAAAAATAAATATTTAAAAGTAAATCAATCCATCTGGGTTCAGTTAACTCCATCTGTGCCCTCAACAGCCAAGGCCTGGGATGGGGTGGGCAATGCAGAGTAGCCAGAGTCCAGGAAACAGGGTCCCACTGGGGTTCAAACCCGTGACCACCTGACTGTGAAGCACATATGTGCTGGGCACAGTGTGGGGCTGAGGGAGGGGAGTATCCCTTGGGGATGTGAGCAAAAATCTCCCAGTGATCAATCCATCCTAATGAACAGGGTTTTATTGAATTTTTAAAAGACTCGGGCTGGGCATTTCGAAAAACATGGTTGCAGTGTCTCCCCAGGAAATGTACTTCGATATCAGGCAAGCAAGCAGACGCTCTTTAAGACAAAAGTTCAGTGAATTTACCCAGTAAACCTTCCAGCTGGGGTCGGGGAAGGCGGTGCTCAGGAGAAAGGGGTATGATTTCCTGAAGAAGAGAATACACTTTTCATAAATTACCAGGAGGAAAATTGTATGTGTCGGAATAAACTCTGTCAAGAAATATAGCAGGGCTGCCGGATAGTTAATAATTCAGAGCTGTTCCCCAGCACGACTTGGGATTTAAAAAATATTCCCTTGGGATTGTTGTTTAAAAATACTGTTAATGGTGGGGCACCTTCTCATCGCATTAGATGGCAGTAATGCCAACCATGGGTGGGGCTTCTGGTGGAAGGCAAAGGACAGCGACAGAGTGACCCACTGTGGTGTGTGAGTGAAGGACCAGAAGAGGACCACAGACACGCACGCCATTCTCCTCGCAGTCCCCAGGATGGAAGGTGAGGACTGTGGGGCTCAGGGAGGGCAGGAGCACAGCTCCAGGCCACACAGCTAGGAAACGGAGGCCGGGTTGGGATGAGAAGCCAGGTTGCGGAGGTTGAATTGCAACAACCTCACCCTGACTTTGAGCCATGGATTCCCCTCCTCTGTGCTTCAGTTTCCTCATCTGTAAACGGAGATCTGTTTATTTGCTTCAACAACAAGTATTTATGGGGTAGTTGTTAAAATCTAGGTATTGGGATGGAGTGTGAGCAAGACAGATCCAGTGCTCACTTCCATGGGGCTCAGTCTGATGTAAGAGTTAGGTGATGAACAAATACAGCCCATCACAAATGGTAATCAATATTCTCAAGAAAAATAAAGGCGAGTGAAGGGACAGGCTGGGTGGGAGGGTGGATACTTGTGTTCAGATCAGATGATAGTTGGAGAGAGACCTGAAAAAGAGGGAACTGAGAGGATTTCTGTAAGAACAAGACAGAGAGAACAGCAAGTGCAAAGGCCCTGGGGTCGGGGGCTTTGGGGCCCTACTAGAGGAGCAGAGAAAGGGCCATCGCAGCTGGAGTGCAGGGAGTCAGCTGAAGAGAGGAGGGAGGCGAGGTCAGAGATGTCGGCAGGGCCCAGATCACAGAGGACCCCACAGAAATTTGGGTGTCATTTGGAGAATTCTGGGGACCCACCAGAGGGCTGGTTTGCAGGAGAAGGACCAATTATAGTGTATGTTTTACAATGACCCCCTGGGGAATTCTCTCCAGTGGTCCAGTGGTTAGGATTCTGAGCTTACACTGCAGGGGGCACGGGGTTGATCCTTGATCAGGGATCTAAGATCTAAGATCTCTCATGTCTTGATGTAGCCAAAAATCAGTCAATAAATAAAAATTAAAAAATAAAACGACCCCTCAAAATTCTTTATTGCCAAGTGAAAGAAGCATGGGACAGAACCACGTGCTTGCATGCTACTGTCTGCTTTTTTTTTTTAAAAAAAAAGGAGATAAAGGTATGCACTGATTTGTATATGCATAAAATTATCTCTGGCATGATAGATGAAAATAGGAGGAAACAGTGTTTGCCTCTGGGGAGTTCTGCCGGGCTGGGACTGGGTGGGAGGGATATTTTCTTTATTCTCTCTTGCACCTTTTGAATGTTGAGTCATGCAAATTTGTTACCTATTCAAAAAATAAATAAATACATTTTTGGAAGCAAAAGGAAGAAAGGAGGAAAAAAAGGCCTCTCTGGCTACCATGTGGATAATGGATTATAGACGTGGAAGGGTGGCAGCAAGGAGGGAGATGGCGGGGGAATGTTAGGGTCCCTTGGTCGGTATATTCAGCACCACTTTACAGGTGAGGACTGTGGGACTCAGAGAGGGCAAGTGCTGAACTCCAAACCACACAGCTTGGATGTGGAGGATGGGTTTGGCAGGGAAGGCAGGTCTGATAGGTTCCTCCATTTTCCATTCTCTGCTCTGTGTCCTTGGATCCTGGAGGTGTCCTCCCCCAGGCCCCGGTGGGAGGGGTTTGGTTCCCAGGCCCTGTACCAACAGCAGATCTTGCCTCAGGAAGGGATCATAAATATTTGGTGAGTGATGAATTTGTTCACCCATTCGTTCATTCAGTGGTGGTATTGGGTGCCTTCTCTGGGCCAGGCCCCAGGATTCAACCACGAACAAGACAAAGCCCCCACCTTCCTGAAGCTCACATTCCCAGGGTGGGGTCAGGGGAGGATGTGGAGCTGCAGACAATTAGACGTGACCTGAAATATGTCTAATATCAGCACCAGGAAGAAAAAGCAAAGCAGAGAGGTAACAAGCAAGAGGGGAGGTGCCTTTAGACGGTCAGCAAGCGCTGCTCTGAGGGGGGGGCCTTAGAGCAGAGGCTTCGAGTAAGTGCAAGAGTTTGCCCTGTGGGGCTCCGAGGGAAGAGCATCGCAGGCAGAGGGAACAGTAAGTGCACAGAGCGGAGCTGAGCACTGGAGCGGGAGGCAGCCAGGCAGAAAAGCCCAGAGTGGGGAGGCCAGAAGGGACTGTCCCATCCTTTGAGCCTCCTGGGGTGTGCTGAAGAGGATCTGGCCATGTAGACAGAAGCTGATGTCCTTTCCCAGGCCTCCCTGCTTTGTCATAGGGAGACAGGGTCACGGATGGAGGAGAGCTCCCCAAGGCTGGCCACACTCTACGCGCGAACATCAGTGGTGCCTGATAGGGACTGACCTGGGCCTGGAGGGCCCCGCCATCGCCCGTCCCGCTGCAGTCCGAGCTCTGGCTCTGGAGACTGGCCCCCTGTGCTTCCACCATCTGTGCATCACGGCTGGCCAGGCGTGCTCGACTCTGGGGTGCCCATCTGGACACCAAGCTGACAGCACATCCGGCTCCAGCGATCAGTCACAGATTCATCAGGCTTCCAGGGATCTGGTTTTGTTTTTCGGCCCACCTCCTCTCCCGGTTGAGCTGATAGCGAAAGCAGGGGCAGACAGAGCTCACGCTGCCTGTCTCCTCCTCCGTGCAGGAGCCCCGTGGGCCTTGACCACCCATGACCCACCCCCCGCCTCCCCACCATATACAGGTGTATAAACTGAGGCTCAAAGAATATGCCAGCCAAGTGTTAAAAAACCAAGCCAGGATTTAAACCACCACTTTCTACCAAATCCCAGTTCCCTCTGCCAGCAGGTGGGGTGGGGTGGGGGTCGGGGATGACAGCGCAACATCTTCATTCTCAGGTTCAAGGGAAGGCCACGGTTCCTCCATAACAGTGAGGAGGCGAGCCGGCCAGCGGGCTGCGTGAACACGGCTCCCTCCTCCCCGTGGGGCAGCCGTGCCCTGGGCACATGTGATGCAGCACCTCCAGTTTGAGTCACCACCTGCCTGGCCCGCCAGCTACAATACCCCAGGGCAGCGGGCAGGCAGGCTGCAGGCCTCTGTCCACTGGCCCGGCCTGGGGAAGCCCAGAAAGGGAGGTCAGGAGTGCTGCTGCCAGGCTTCCAGAAGCTTCTCCAATTTCAGCAGCCCTAGCTACTTCTGGAATGGACCCCAAATTCTTGTCGGACCCCCAATGACCCCAGTGGACCCCTGGCAGCCTGACCCCGGCCCAGATCCTCTCACAAGTGCCAGCTCCCACATGCACACACATTATCAGCAAGGATGATGCTTTCTGCCCTTGGCTTGTGAGGGGCTTTGGAGATTTCAGGGAAAACTCACAGAGGTACTGCCATCCTGAAATCCACCATCAGCCAGCATCATTTTGGGTTAAGAATTGCTTTTTCCCAATTTTTCCCAGTTTTTACCTTAAAAAATTTTTTGCCTACAGGGACTTTCCTGGTGGTCCAGTGGTTAAGACTTCACCGTCCAATGCAGAAAATGATCCACATCAAAAATCTTAAAAAAAAAAAAAAAGAAAGAAAATGCCTATAATCTCATGAGGGAGACAATGATAAGTCTTTAACAAATCAGTGAAATAGGGAATTCTGTGACGGTCCAGTGGTTAAGATTCCGTGCTTTCATTGCCAAGGGCCCAGATTCGAACCCTGGTTGGGGAACGAAGATCCCACAAGTTGTGTGGCATGGTCAAGAAAAATTAAAAATAAATAAAACCGGCTTGCAAGGAGGATGGAGCATCGAATTTCTGTTAGACTCATCGTACTTGAACTCAAACTGTGATCCATGCCTTCACACCAGAGGCCTGTCTCTGCTCCTCCGGCCTCATATCCTTCTCTGGGTCCCCCTCTAAGGCACCGCTTCCTCTCCTTCCCCAGGCACTCCCGTGGAGCCAGTCCCTCCTCATCCCTCTCGCGGACTGTTGCAGAAGCCTTGCCACTGATCACAGCCCCTCTGTCTACCCTCCAAAGAGGCCATGGAAACTTCTCTCTCAAACGCAGCTCTGACCCACCCCTCTCCCACTCAGAACCCTACTACGGTTTTCCAGAAACCCCAGGAGTGGGTCCTGACACCTTAGCTTGGACTTCAGGGGCTTTTGTGGCCCAAGTCGCACTGTCTGTCTGATTCCACCTCTGGGTATTTGAGAGCATGAGCTCTGTGGTTGCTCTGTGACCTCGGGCAAGTGACTTATTTCACCTGAATCTCAATTCCTCATTCATAACAGTGAAATAGGCCCTCGCTGCAAAGAGAGCAGAGTTTAAATTGTGTGATTTCAGTGAGCTCATGCCCGCAGCACTGGGCTGGGCATACAGTCAGAGCTCAATAAAGGGAGCTATCTTTATCCACTGGCCCTAAGAAACACACAAACAAAAAATGATTCGCCACCATTGCGTGTTTTCTGTCTCTGAGACTTTGCTATGTCCTCAGTTTTGACAGCCTGGTGAACTCCTACTGATCCTTCAATGCCCCTCTCAGGCAGTGCCCTGACCTGTATCAGCTCTCTTTCCTCAGAACACTCCCCCGTACTGGACAAACGGCTGATATGGAATTTTTCTATTTACTTGATCCTCCACTGTATGACTGTGGGTTCCCAAGGCAGCAGCTGACAAACGACTGAACCAAACCAGCCAGGGAAGGCTAGGGTGGTGGGGGAGGGGGCTCGAGAGAGGAAGGAGGGAAAGGCGGGGGGCGGTGTTCTGTTGGCCAAAACGTCCATTCTTTCAATCATTCATTCATTCATCCAACAAATGTCTTTGCCCTCCTTTTCTACCTAAAGTCACTTGCTAACTTTCCACAGCTTTTAGAATCCCATCCCAAACTCCCCTCCATGGCCCACAGAGCCCTGAGATCCAACCCCAGACCACCTCGGTCTCCCTGTCCCTCTGTGCTGCTGAGATAACTGGCTCCCTCTGGTTCCTCAGGCAAAGCCACATTCTAGAATGTCCTTCTGCTGACCTTTCCAGGCCAGCCCTCTGGAGAGGCCTTCCCCAAACACTTCTGTGTAAATGGAGGCTCAGTCCGTCTGGCACTGGCTCCTTCTCAGCCCAGGTCTGTCTCCTTCCTCACCCTCACAGCCCACACCCCAGACACACTTGTGGGATTAAACAATTAACACCACCTCCTCGTCAGGCTGTGAACTCCCCAGGTCCCAGCTCATGATCCTGACTGGTGCCTTCCAGAGAGGCCACGCCTTTGGAGAGCTGCCTGGGGAGACTGGAGCCGAAAGGGGCCTTGGTAGCATGTAAGTCCGCCTCCTCATGTTATAACAACAATAATAAAAATAATCATATTTCCAACAATAACAACAGCTAACACTGCCCACGTGCTAGACTCTGTTCTTTTCTACTCACTGTTTCCTATAATCTGAACAACAGCCCACCAGGAGCATTTCCAGTATATCCCCATTTTACAGAGGAGAAAACTAAGGCTGAAAGAGGGGGACTCACATCCCCAACTCCGGCCACAGAGCCTCTACTTACTCTTAGCTGACTCCTGGGCCACACTTCCAGATGACAGGGGGACAGGGAACAGCCACAGTGACCACCGCAGCAGCGGCAGGGCAGTGACAAGCCTGAAGGGGGCTGAGGCAACCCCTTTTTAGTTGCATGACCTTAGCAAGGTCACATAACCTCTCTGGCCTCAGTTTCCTCATCTGTAAAATGGAAATAAGCACAGTCCCCTTCATAAGATGAATGTTCACAGAAGGGAGGCCCCCAGGGGAATGGGTGCTGTGAAGGCAGAATTCTGGGAGTCCCCAAACACTGCTCCAGGCCCGGGGCCTCTCCCACAGCCAACTCCCCACAAAGCCAGTCTTGCTCCCCACCTGGCTCCACCAGGACCTGGGGAGGGCAGATGGGTGAGTGGGTCATAAACACCCTTCCTGAGAAGGCCCAGAGATGCCATTGTGGGTGGTGAGTCCTAGGGATCCTGGGGTGTGCCATGGCACCCAGGTGGCAACACCAGTCCCGAGTTGAGCCCTGAGCCGCAGGGACCCTGAGCACCCCTAGCCCTCCTGACACCTGCTCCCCCTCGCCCCATGGGCCCGGCAGCAGGAACGGCCGTCTGCTGGGGCCTCCCCTGGGCCGTGCCAGCCTCCTGGTGCCCAGACAAAGCCCCTTTCCCTCTGGCCTCTCTGGAGGGGGCGGCCGAGTTGGGGAGCTGACAAAGGGAGCTGGTGGGGCTGTGCCCAGGGCTCGTGCCACCCCTCCCCGACCTGCCCAGAGCGCCCGCACCCCCTCCTGCCACTTGGCCTCTCGGCTGGGGCGCCCGGCACCGTTGCTATGGCGGCAGCTCTGGGGAAGCTGCAGCTGGGTAATTATTGCGAACATCCATCCTGCCTCCTGCCTGCCCCGGAGAGCGGGGTAGCGAACAGCCAGGGCCAGGGCAGCCCCTCCTCGCCTGCCGCCGGGTGGCCGCACCCTGGCCTGGCACGGTGCCCACCCGAGGTGCAGGGCGGAGGAGAGCCATTCAGGCAGCTCGGGCGGCGGGCAGGCGGCTCCTACGGGCCCCCTACCTCACTTCCACCCGCACCCCCACCACGGCTCACTCTTGGAGCTGACCAGCCAGGCCGGAACTTATTTTTTCTAGTTATCAACATACATACACACACACAAAACCCCGCCAGAGCAGCTCCTTTGTTCAGAGTCTTCCCTCAGCCCTTGTGGGACAGCAGGGGCCTGCTCTGGGCTTGGGCCTGCCACACGGGGACTGTCGCCCGGGACAAGGAGGTCCCCCTGGGGCCCTTCTGTGGGCCCCACTACCTCCTCAGCCCCAGGAGCTCATTCTGGCCCCAGTGTCTAAATATAGCTCAGCCTGGCTGAGCTCGAGGTCACACACGCTCCCAACTGGCTGGGGTGGCCGCACCCGGGCCGGTGAGTAGCTTCCACTTGTCCGGGTGTCTGACAAACATTCTCAGGGGCCTTCGCTGGGCACCACGTAGGGTCCAGAGCCCCAGCCACGAAGCAGGCCTACCTCCACCTTCCGGGGCTCAGGATCCCCTTAGAGAGACGCACAGCGGTGACACGAGGCGCTCACTCCATGGGGGGACGTGGGAAGGGGTAAGTGATGTCGGTGAGGAGATCGCGGGCCTGAGGGGAGAAGCGGGCCCAGCAGAGGGGAGAGGGAGCACCGGACAGCCTCCTGTGGGTAGGAGTGTGGGCTGCACCCCTGCCCCCTGGCAGACATGGGGCCAGGAGCAGTGGGATGCTGCGGGCCAGGGGTCAGCAGGCCACAGGCCACAGGGACACCCTTTCCCCTCCTTTGGCCCCTGTCGCTCCTTGGGGCTCTGCACAGGCCTTGGCTGAGGGCATCTGAAAGGCAGTCAGCCAAGATCCCTGCTAGGGTCCTTGTTTTCCAAAGATCCCTGGGGGACAAGGTGGAAATGGCAGGGGCATGAGGGAGGGAGGAGAAGCTGGCAGGGGCAAGGGCCATGGGTGAGGCAAGGCCCCCTGGGATAATGGGTTAGAGGGGAAAGGGAAGAAGTGATAGGATGTGGGGCTGAGAGGGAGGGAAGGCGTGGCCTGCCCTTCCGGCTGCCTCGGCCCACCCCCCAGACCCTGGTCAGTTAGGTGCTGACCAGGGCTCTGCATGAGATGAACATGCAGAAATAAAAGGGAAAATGTTTGCTAACAGAGATCCCAGCCCAGACATGCCCCTAGACATCAGAGCTCTGGGGAGAAGGCCGTTTGTTCTTCCATCGCTGATGGAAGGAGAGCAGCCCAGGTTTCCTCAAAGCCTTCGGGGTGAGGACCATTCGGTCCTGACGGCTTCTGGACCTCACACTTACTGTCACATGAGCCATCAATAAATATTGTCAATAAATCTTTCCAATGGATCAAACTTTTTCATATGGGAAGTTCTTTCCCATCCAGCCTCTTACACTATTTTCTAACAGTCCTGGTGCTTGGCTGCAATGAAGAACAGCATCGTACACACGAGGAGACTGAAACTCAGAGAAATAGCAGGGAAAGGGAGAGAGGGGTCATGACGTCAAGCACCTGTTAGGTGGTGGGAACCTAGCACACGTCGATCGGCAGCTAGAAGGAGCTGGGAGCAGAACCTGAACTCACAGCTGATGCCCTGGTCCAGAGGTCCCCTCAGTCGCCTCCTGAGACAGGCTGGCAGGAGTCAGAGGCCAGGCCAGGCTCCAGTACCTCCAGCAGCACATTTTCTGAGACTAGCAGTCAAAAAGCAGGCGTCCAAGACAGACAGAAATGCCCTTAGAAGTCATTCAATCTGAATATGACCATGTCTGGGCTTCCCTGGTGGCTCAGATGGTAAAGAATCTGCCTGCAACGTGGGAGGCTTGGGTTTGATCCCTGGGTTAGGAAGATCCCGTGGAGAAGGGCATGGCAACCTACTGCAGTATTCTTGCCTAGAGAATCTGCGTGGACTGAGGAGCTTGGTGAGCTACAGTTCATGGGGTCACAGAGAGTTGGACGTGACTGAGTGACTAAGCACAGCACACAGGACATCTCTATCTTACAGATGGAGAAACTGAGGTTTTGCCAGGCCCAGACCCAGAGCACCTGCTCTTTTCCAGATCTTGGAGTAGCCCATTATCCCCAGGGTCCTCTTGGGTCCAGCTGTCCACGTGACACGTGGGGTTTTCACTTGGAACGTGGGAGAAAGAACTCCAGATGCAGCTTCAGGAAAGAGGGTCCCGGGCCAGCCCCGCAGTTCATTTCAGCCCTGGGGACTCAAGGGTCACTGGGTCAAAATGACTTGGAGCAGGAAAGCTGAGGAGGGGCCAGCCCCAGCCATCTGCAGGAATCTCAGCAGTGCAAGCGACAGTGACGGTGCGTGTCTTCCGGGGCTGCGAGCGAGAAAATGAGAGAAAGGCCCTTGAAAGAGCACCTGGCACGCAACGAGGCTGCAGGAGGCGCTTGCCACGATTGTTATCATTATCCCTGCCCCTCCTCACCAGGTCCCTGCCCCTCCTCACCAGGTCTCTGCCCCGGCTTTTCTCACTTCATCCTCAGTGTGACTCTAAAGGGAGGCACTAGTGTTACCTGCATTTTAGAGACTAGAAATGGAGGCCCAAAGATATCCATCCACGCACCCACCCATCCATCTATCCCTCCACCCATTAGCCATCCATCCATCCAGTCCAATCCATTCCTTCTGTAGCAGAGACCCAGTGCTGGGTACAGGCATACAGGGGTGAGTCAGTGGCTTTGACCCTGCCTTCATGGGGCTTCCAGTCTAGACAATTTTCTAATCTGTAAAATGGACATTATGGTGTCCATCTCCTGGAGCTGTTGGGAGAGTGAGTTCTCATGTATGGAAGGCCAGAGCATGGGCATCAGTATTAGTAAGGCAGGTGGCATGGGCTACCGGTGAAAACGAGGGTGGTAATGAACTGCCAGCCAATCCCCAGCCTCCTTGGCCCACAGGGCAGGCCTGGTCTCCCACAGTTTCCAGCTCTGCCCTTGGCACCATGATCCAGACCAGGCTTTTCCACCATGAACATGCCAGGTAGGGAATTCTCTTGTGGTTCCGTAGTTAGGACTCAGCACTCTCACTGCCTGAGGCTCCGGTTTGATCCCGGGTTAGGGAACTAAGATCCTGCAAGCCCCGTGGTGTGGTCAAAATAAAAATTAAAAAATGAAACTAGAAACAAAAACCAAACCAACAGAAAGCCTGCCAGGTTCATTCCCAACTCAGGCTTTGTTCAGGCTCCTCCACTCACCTGGAAGGCGCTTCCCTCTCTCCCCAAATCCTACCCGTCTCTCCAGATGCTCCCTCCTCACAACACACGCACACACACACACAGGCACACACACACACGCATGCACATATACACGCATGCACAAACATACTTTTCTATCGTTCATTGGTCTCAGGTGCTCTGGAGAGCCAGCACCATCTCCTACACACATCTGCGCTCTGATGCGCGCAGGGCCCAGGTTCTGCGGCTACAGAGGCCTGAGTTCAATCCCTGGCTCCTTCACCGTTCTCTGCCTCCTCACTTGCAGGATTACAGTACCCACTGCAGACTGAGTGCTTCAGGCTGGGTGGCACCAGGCACGCAGGAGGCACTTTGTAAGGAAGAGGATGGTTCTGTTTCTTTGGTGTCCCTGCGCGTTCCACCTTTCCACCCTTCTTTGCCCCACGCCGCCCGTGTAGCCGGAAGCCTCAGGTAAAAGGGCTCCTGAAGGGGGCAGGGCCTTCACCAAACCTCTCACCTTCATGGAGGAATTTCAGGAGGCGTAGCCTTTAGAAGGAAAAAATCTGGGGACGTGGGATTTCAGCCTTCTCCCTGAAATCACCACAGGCAGCAGGCAGCTCACCAGAAGGGCAAGCCATGATGGCGGGGAAGTTCCCCATGACCCAGGTTTCAAAGCCAAGCCAGGGGAGTGACTGGAGGCTCAGTGAGGAAGGATTATGCCAGGAAAGGAGGCCTGATGCAAAGGTGTGACCCGCGAGACAGCTCAGTGCTGGTGATGAGCACAGAGAGACGCTGGCGGTCTACGCCCTTGGGCGGGAGCGTGACTAAGACTTCTGGAGTGAGGTTCGTGAGTAGGTAGCCCACGTTCTCCCCAGCCCTTCAGCACTGCCAGTGGCTAGCCAGAAATTGCTCGAGTGCACAATGAGGCCAGGGCTGTTTGTGGAAACAAAGCAATAGAAACCATTTCAATGTCCACCAAGAGGGGACTACAAAGAAATGATGGGCCAACTCGCATCACAGAATACCGCATGTGTACCTGTTAAAAAGACAGAGGTGATTATACCTGTACCGGCACAAAAACTGTCCATAACACGTTCAGTGAAAATAATGCATCCTGCAGAAGAAGACACACAGACTGTTACCATTTACCATTTATGTGGGAAGCACACCATCACTACAGACACATCAAAATCCATACAGATGATACAGATATGGATATAGACACAGGCATGTTATTGTTTAATCGTTTAGTCGTGTCTGGCTCTTGCAACCCCATGCTCACCAGGCTCCTCTGGTCCACGGGATTTCCCGTGGACAAGGATTCTGACCCCGTCTCCAGGCAGTTTCCTGCATTGGCAGGCGGATTCTTTACCACTGAGTCACCAGGGAAGCCCTATAGATATAGGTATAGATAAAAATTGAGATGCCGTCTATGGGGTCACACAGAGTCGGACACGACTGAAGTGACTTAGCAGTAGCAATAGATATAGAAGTATCAGTTCAGTTCAGTTCAGTTGCTCAGTCATGTCCGACTCTTTGCGACCCCATGAATCGCAGCACACCAGGCCTCCCTGTTTACCACCATCTCCCGGAGATCACTCAGACTCACGTCCATCGAGTCCGTGATGCCATCCAGCCATCTCATCCTCGGTCGTCCCCTTCTCCTCCTGCCCCCAATCCCTCCCAGCATCAGAGTCTTTTCCAATGAGTCAACTCTTCTCACCTCCTCTCAGAGGTGGCCAAAGTACTGGAGTTTCAGCTTTAGCATCATTCCTTCCAAAGAAATCCCAGGGTTGATCTCCTTCAGAATGGACTGGTTGGATCTCCTTGCAGTCCAAGGGACTCTCAGGAGTCTTCTCCAACACCACAGTTCAAAAGCATCAGTTCTTCGGCGCTCAGCCTTCTTCACAGTCCAACTCTCACATCCAAACATGACCACTGTCTCCTGCCCCCAATCCCTCCCAGCATCAGAGTCTTTTCCAATGAGTCAACTCTTCTCACCTCCTCTCAGAGGTGGCCAAAGTACTGGAGTTTCAGCTTTAGCATCATTCCTTCCAAAGAAATCCCAGGGTTGATCTCCTTCAGAATGGACTGGTTGGATCTCCTTGCAGTCCAAGGGACTCTCAGGAGTCTTCTCCAACACCACAGTTCAAAAGCATCAGTTCTTCGGCGCTCAGCCTTCTTCACAGTCCAACTCTCACATCCAAACATGACCACTGGAAAAACCATAGCCTTGACTAGACGGACCTTAGTCGGCAAAGTAATGTCTCTGCTTTTGAATATACTATCTAGATTGGTCATAACTTATCTTCCAAGGAGTAAGCGTCTTTTAATTTCATGGCTGCAGTCACCATCTGCAGTAGATATATACAAAGAGTAAAACTTTCTAAAGGATGCCAACTGACTGACAGAAATGTTTCAGGGAAATGAAGTTCGAGAAGCTCAGGGAGATCATTCAGGCCTTTTAAGAATATTCATTGGCTTGGCTGCACCGGCTCTTAGTTGCGACATGAGGGATCTTTCAGCTGCGGTGTGTGAATTCTCAGCATGTGGGATCTAGTCCCCTGACCACGGCCCCCCTGCATTGGGAGCACAGAGTCTTACCCACTGGATGGCCAGGAAAGTTCTTACTTGGGCTTTTATTGGCTACATTTTTATTAACATTTGAGATATTACAATGAGAATATTTTTCTAAAATATGTATGTGATGCTAAATTTTAGAAGGAGCCTGGCCACGTGGCTGGAAGCCTGAGTGAGGGTTGGGCTGGAGGCTCGTGGGGGCAGGTCTGTAGGGGTCAGGCCCGCTGGTTTCCTAAGGCCACACCTGGAGCCTCTTCCTAAACCAGCTGTGGCTCCTTCTCCCCATACCGCCGCGGCCAGAGGCAGAAAGAACTGGCTTTGGCAGCGGCAGCATAGCAGACTCCCTGGTCTGGAGGTAGAGGAACTCAGCCCACTTTCTCTTCCAGATGGGCCTACTTCTGCCCTGTGAGGCTGGGTGGCTCCCACAACCTGTCAGAGGGGGTGACCTCAGACAGGAGGGCAGAGCGGTGGACGGGGGACCCCACCAGCCCCCACACCTGCATGTAGGGTGCTGTGTGGACCCTGAGGGTGTCTTCCCAGATGGCACTCGCAGCTGAACCTGGCAAACACGGCACCAGAGGAGCCAGTGGCCCACCTGTGCCCCGGGGCACCTGGCCCCGGGGTGGATGTGGTCCAGGGGTGGGAGCAGGGAGAAGGCCTACGGTGGAACAATTCCTTGTTCTGAGCCCTGAGCTAGGCACTTTTCTTACTCTCTAACTGACCTCGTAATTTCATTTGGGATCAGGGGGAGGTGGTTTAAGTTTTCAGGTTTTTTTTGGCAGAGTTGGGGAGTTTTTTTCGGTCAGATAATGAAAACAAAGGGTTAAAATAATTCTAATAATGCAAAAGGTTGTACAGTGACAAGTCGTGCCCCTACCTTTGCTCCCAGCCTGCCAGTTCCTTTCTAGGAGGATCCACTGGATGCAGAAGCAGGTGGGTGTGTTCAGAACCCGCTCTTCCCACACTAGCAGAAGCACGCCTCAAAAACTGTTTGGTCCTTTGCCTTTTTCACCAAAAATATGCATTGTTTTAGAGCTTTTTCATAGCAGTCCATTCGAGCCAACTCATTCTTTTTCATGCCTGGACTTCCATGACATACAGAATAAAAAAAAAAATTAATTCATTAGTCTGGCTTAGTTGCAGCGCGTGGCGTCTTCCGTTGTGGTGAGCGAGGTCCTCTCTAGTGGCACACGGCTGCAGAGCTCGCAGGCTCAGTGGTTGTGGCGCGCAGGCTTAGTTGTCCCACGGTGCGTGGGATCTTAGTTTCTCCACCAAGGATCAAACCACATCCCCTGCATTGGAAGGTGAATTCTCAACCACTCCAGCCTTCACCTGTAATCAGATCCGGAATTCTGGCCTCATGGTTTTGTGCTTGCCCCGTACTTACTTCTGTTCTGCACAACACTCCTGGGAGGCATAGAGCTCCCCGTGTTAGAGATGAAGAAACAAGGGTGACCACCTCGTTTGCCTGGGGACTGTCCCAGTTTTAGTCCCGAGAGTCCTGCCTCCCAGGAAAACCCTCATTCCCAGGCAAACGAGGGTGGTTAGTCGCCCTAAAGGAAAGCGAGGCTGGGAAGGGGAGGAAAGACTTTGTGAGTGGTCAGTGCAGGCCTGACATTGCAACTGTCCCCTTGGCATCGATGACGCCACAGGAAGACCATGATAGCCTGCTGAGTAAGTGACTCCCCAGTGCTAGCGGTCACCTGGTCCTCACAACGGCCCCAAGAGCTAGACGGCAGGGCACTTTGCACAGGACCCGTGGGCGGCAAACCCAGGTCTGCGTCCAGCTGCAGGGTCAGCTCCCCCTCAGCCTCCAGCCCTGGACCCAGAACAAAAAAGGCGAATGAATAAATGAAGCACTAACACTTATTATTCTCGTTTTATAGATGGAAAAACTGAGGCACAGAGAAGTCAAGTCACTGGCTTGAAGTCACACAGCTCAAAGCAGCAGGGTCAGGATTTGAACCCAAGTAGTCTCTAGAACCCATGTAACTTTGCCCTCTTCTGGAATGTTCTTGCCCACATTACCTGTTGGTGCCCCCACCTCCGACTCCTCAGATTGGTCCGCCCACCCTGGCCATCACTGCCACTAACTTCCCCTTCCTTTCACGGCACTGCACGGCCCAGGCCCCTGGTCCCAGCCTCCTTTCCCAGGAGTCTTGCCTCCAGCTCCCCAGTCCACACCTCCCTCTGTGCCCCTGGACTGGAGGCTCGTCCGGAACCCAGAGTATGAGTTTCAGCCTTGCCCCATGGACTTTGTTTCACTGGTTCATTCATTCATCTGACTCTTCATTCCTTTGCTCAACGAACATTTACTGAAACTGAAATGAGCCAGCTCAATCCCCGGAGCTGGAAATTCAAAGATGAAACTAGCCTGGGCCTTGTCCTCAGGGGACAAAGAAAACCAGACAAAGACACAGCGCTCACAACCCAGTGAGACAGCAGCTCTGAGGACGGTAGCCTGGGCACTGCAGCAGAGGCGGGTGGGCGCGGGGGCTCCCAGCCTGGGGCTCTGGGAAAGCTGCCTTTAGAAGGTTTTGTCGGGCGTCTGCAAAGATGAGGAAGAGGTAGCCAGACAGGGAATCGGGGAGAGAAAGCTGGGGGTGGGGGCCTGGAACAGCTCGGACAAAGCAGCTGGGACGTAGCAGAGAGCGTGCAGTATCCAGAAAGGGCGAGGTGCTCCTTCCAGCGGGGGCCAGGCTGTCCTCGGGCGGGGACACGTGGCCCTGGGAAACCCACCTCCTCTCCTGGTTACCCAGCCAGCTCGGCACCCAACAGGGCTTCCAAGAATCTCATGTCTAAGAATTAATCAGGAAAAAAGCACAATAATCAGCGATGTGGACATGGAATTATGTATGTGTGGAGGCTGTTTATCACAGTGTTCTTTGTTAAAGCAAACAAATGGAAACAGCCTCCAAGCCGAGCGCTGAGAAATGTTCTCCTAGCCAGGAGTTCACTGCCGGCTGGAGTCCTCTGAAGGGCTTAGAAGTCAGGTTCTCAGAGATTGTTTCGTGCCACCAGAAAATACATCTGATGTGATTTTAAGAAAAAAAAAAAGCAAGATGTACACTATTATATTATTCTCGGGATGTATCTATATACACGTGGGTATCAGGAAGAAATGTATCCAATGCTTCACAGTGGTTATCTCTGGTGATGGGCTAACCTAGGGGTTGTATTTCCTTTTTACAAATAATTTCCTGTGTTCTCTGATTTTGCAACAGTGAACCAGTCTCACTTTTGTTTTCGGAGTCTGATTCTAGGAGACAAGCTCTGTGAGGCCAGAACTTCCTTTTCCAGCCTCCTCTGAACCCTACCTCCTGGCCCACCAAGAAATCTCCACTGGGACTTCCCTGGCAATTCAGGGGACAACAGGTTCCATCCCTGATTGGGGAACTAAGATCCCACATGCCAGGGAGCAACTAAGCCCTCAAGCCACCACTAGAGAGTTCGTTAACCACAAAGAAAGTGCAAGGATGATCCCGGGTGCTACAACTAAGACCCAAAGCACCCAAATAAATAAAAAAGTAATTTTTACAAAAGAGCCCTCCACTGAGCCACACAGACCCATCTATTCCCCAGCATCCCTGTGCGTTTCCTCTGTTGTTCCTCTGCCAGCCCTTCCCTTTCCCTCCCTCTCTGGTGAAACATCCCTGGCCTCCCACTGCCTCCGTCTCCTTCCTCCGAGGATCAGGCGTACGTGAGCGCCCACGCCATGAAGGCTGGGTTTACCCACCCACCTCCTGCAGCAGACCCTAAGCTGCTGGAGAGAAGGACCTGCCTTATCTCCCCAAACACTTCAATTGGGGGCCAGATTTATTGTATTTATTCCCCCCAACACTTTATTTTGAAAAGCCTCCGAGACACAGTAAGACAAACACCCACATGCCCTTCACTCAGCTTCTTCACTAGTCACTTCTTCCATCCCTCACCTGGTCTTGCTGACCCAGGGCAGATATCTCAGGCCAGGGCTGGGGCTTGGAAGGTGCTCAGCACCCACTGGAAGGAAGTAAAGAAGGAACAAGGACACAGTGTTGCTCCACTCTCAGCCCTCTGCCCCAGCGAAGAGCCCTGCACGGCAAAGCACCGCTCTTTCTAGAAGCCGGACACAGCGGAGTCACTTACCTGACTGGAGGCCGGCTGTCCACAGTCACTGCAGACCCTTCTTGGACACCCAAGGCCCCTCTGTCCCTTCTGGCCTCCTCATCACTGACCCTGGGAGGCAGCCTTGCCTCTACACCAGCCCGCTCCCCACTCTGTGGCATTTGGGTCTTGGAGCCTCTGCCCTTCTCGCTCACCTGGCATGGACACACAGCCTCGCCTTCCACATCCTCAGAGAAGCAGAGGTTTTCCTCGGCCTCTGTAGGAGGACCCCTCCTGCTGGTTTGCCCAGGAATTTACTTGTGAGCACTGAAAGTCATGTGTCCTAAAAATCTCTTAGCCCCTGGCAGACCTCAGTGGCTCTTACGGGGTGGATCAGACCCCGTTGCCGGGAGTAACTGTCTGTGAGCCATTCGGGGCGAGCCCACTTCCCCACGCCCCACCAAAGCCACAGAACAGGCCCAAAGCAAGGTTTGCTGATGCTGGTTGACTGCCTGAAGGAACGAATGAATGAATGCCTATGAATGAATAGATGGATAGATGAGCAAACAATAACACTCTCTCCTTTGAATCTTTGCTCAGATGTCACCTTCCCTGTGGGGCCTTCCCTGGTCACACTGTCTCACGTGACAAGTCCTCTTCCCAGGACCCCCCTCCCTTCCTGCTGTTCCAGCTTCCCCGGTGTCGACCACCAGGCGACATTCCCCATGTGTCACTGTCCATTTTCTCTGGGGTCTGTCTCTCTCACTAGAGTGTTAGCTCAACCAGGACAGGAGTTTCGTCAGCCTCGTCTACTGTCATATCCCCAGTGCCTAGAACAGCAGGTGGTCAGCAGGTATTCGTGGAATGAATGAATGAATGAATCTGCATTTTCCTGTAAAAGGTGGAGCCTCGTGGCCTTCCTCTCGCACATTTGGTCTTTAGGGCAACTTGCTCCACAGACATCCGCATGCATGGTGTCAGTGGGTGGGGAGGGAGGTGCAGGAAGGGGAGTGCCCAATCTGATGGCCTGACAGAGGACAGGCAGAGGCCAGGATAAGAGCCTCAAAAGCCCTCCCACCCAGATGCAGGTGAAGCCGAAGACCCAGCATTTGGGGATGGGGTCTGGGGCAGGACGCCCTGCACTTTGCAACAGTCCTAAAAGGCCAGGATCACAGAAACCATGGCCAACATATGTTAAATACTCGTGATGGCTCAAGCAGAGTTCTGGGCTCTTTAAGTGTGTTTTGTTTTCTCACTTGATTCTCAAATCTCTGAGAGGTGTTGTTGCCCCTAATTTGCAGATGAGGAGACTGAAGCTGGGGAAGCTGAGCACCTTTCTCAGGGGGCCGCAGCGAGTAAGTGGGAGTCAGAATCAGACTCTAGAGCCCACTGCTGACCCCGGTGCCCTTGAGAAGCAAGGAGGCTCAGAGAGGTGGAGTCCCAATAGGTGGCTGGCCTGGGGTGGTGCCAAGGGTGACCAAGGGGAGCGGGGTAGGAGGCAGGGGGGGAGGACAGAGACCCTGGGCCAGGTGGGCTGGGATCCATGTGCCAGAGGTGCAGAGCAGCTGCCCAGGATGTGGGGACTAGAGGGATCAGGCTTGGCTGGGGAGATGGGGGCAGACTTCTTAGTGGAGGTGTCCTCTCTTCCTCTCTCGGAAGTGGGTATGGAAGCCGTGAGCAACTGTCTCCCAGCCTTCACGGGGGCCTGGACAGCAGTATGATAAGGCTGGGTTGGGCAGTGGCCCGTCTCCCTGCCACTCCTCCTGGGCCCCCAGCATCCATCCACCTGACCCACATGGTGATACCAAGACTTATTCCTGGTGGCACCAAAGCTTATTCTGTGTCAGAAGGTGGCTGAGTGCCTCGGGGCGCTCTGAGTTACCTAATTCTTGCGTGTGTGCCTGCTCAGTCGCTTCATTCGTGTCTGACACTTTGCAACCGCATGGACTGTAGCCTGCCAGGGTTGCTATCCATGGGATTCTCCAGGCAAGAATATACTGGAGTGGATTGCCATTTCCTTCTCCAGGGGCTCTTCCCAACCCAGGGATCGAACCCGCGTCTCCTATGTCTCCTGCATTGCAGGCAGATTCTTTACCACGGAGCCACCAGGGATACCCCTATCTAATATCTTACGCTCTCCTAATACAGACAGAGAAACCCAGTTCACACAGAGAAGAAACTGCCCGAGACACCAGCAGAGCAGGGTTTCCAACCTCAACTGTCTGGCTCCAGGGTCTGTGTCCCTAACACCTGCCCATACTTGGGGCCCCAGCTCACCCTGGCTCCCACCCTGCCAGCCTGCACATCCCAGAAGACACTGCATTCAAGGCTCTATTGTGACCCCACAGAGGACTCAGTGCACAAGGCACACACCAGCGCAGCCTGTGATTAAATCATACAGCAGTCACCTCCCCATTTGGATGCCCTGCTCCAGGTCTGGGGAAAAGTAACACTCCCTCATTTGGACAGAATGCAGGCCTTTTCAAAATCATCCCATCAGGGGTGGGAGGAAGAAGGGAGGTTCAAGAGGGAGGGGGCATATGTATACCGATGGCTGATTCATGTTGACGTATGGTAGTGCTCTGCTGTGCTTGGTTACTCAGCCATGTCCGACTCATTTCGATCCCAGGGACTGTACCCTGCCAGGCTCCTCTGTCCATGGGATTCTCCAGGCAAGAATCCTGGAGATTATACCAACTCCAGGGGATCTCCCCGACCCAGGAATCTCAAACCGGGGTCTCCTGCATTGCAGGTGGATTCTTCACCAGCTGGGCTACCAGGAAAGCCTGCTGTATTGGCAGAAAGCAATATTGTAAAGCAATTATCTTTCAATTAAAAATAAATAAAAATTTAAAAATTCCTTCTTTGGAGGGCAGAGAAGCAGCAAGAACACAGGCTTTCAACCAGCAAACCTGGAAATGACCCCTAGGTCCACCCTCACATGTTTGAAAAGGTCAAGTGACTGCACCTCCCCAAGCCTTGGTTTCCTGTTCCGCTCATAGGAGGTGGACAACAGTCAGTGTGAGGATTCAAGGAGACACCACGAGAAAGGCTGGGCACACAGCAGGGGCTCCGAAAAGAAGTGTTTTCCACTGAGGGTCACAACAACCCCCAGGGCTCTCCCAGGGTCTGAACCTGACCCTGGGCCTACTTTTAAACTATGAGGTTTTTTTTTAATTCAAAGAAAGATTTATTTGGCTGCACCAGGTCTTAGTTGTGGCACATGGGATCTTTAAGTTACAGCACGTGGGATCTTTAGCTGTGGCATGTGGGATCTAGTTCTGTGACCAGGGATAGAATTAGAGTCTTAGCCACTGGACCACCAGGAAAGTCCCCGGACTATGGGTGTTTGGAATCACGGTACACGTGAAGTTTACAGAATACACAGAAACGAGCTGCCCCTGGGTGGAGCACTCCAGGCTGGCATAACTCTTGTCTTCCCCTCCCCCCAAACTTATTTTTAATCGAAGGGAAATTGCTTCATAATATTGTGTTGGCCTCTGCCATACATCCATACGAGTCAGCCACAGGTATACACGTGTCCCTTCCCTCTTTAACCTTTCTCCCACCTCCCACCCCTTCCGGCCCCTCTAGGTTGTTACGGAACCCAGGTTTGAGCTCCCTGAGTTATACACTGAATTCCCACTGGCTACCTATTTTACTCGTGGTGGTGTACACGTTTCCATGCAACTCTCTCCATCCGTCTCAGCATCTCCTCCCCTCCCCGCCGGTGTCCGTGAGTCCACAACCGTCACCTCGACAGGGCCTCTGCTTCCGCAGTGTCTTCCCCAGGCCGGGGGCTGCACCAGGTCCCAGGGGCGGGGGACTCCCCAAAGGAGTCTCCTTTCCTCCTCACAGCTTCCTCCGCAGGGCATCCTTCATTACCCCACCTCACAGGTGGAAAGACCAAGGCTCTGAGCCATGAGGTTGCTTCCCACAGCCCACAGCCAGCGAGCGGAGGAAGTAGCATTTGTTTTCACGTAAAAGTATATTTATTGACATGGAAAAATGTTTACAGTCTATTATTAAATGAAAAAGCAGCATATGGGGCAACAGAGTATAATTTGAAAGAGCATCGTTAAAATGTTAACAGTGGTTGTCTCTAGGTGAGAGGGTTATGGACCTTTCCATTTTTTTTCATTTTTCTTCTGCTTATGTGTATTTCCTGATTTTTTATAGCAGCTTTCTGGAGTTATAATTCACACAGCATACAATTCACCCATTTAGTGTCCATTTCAGTGGCTTTTTAGTGTATTCAGAGTCGTGCAACCATCACCACGGTTCTCTCTTTTGAGTGTTTATTTATTTGACTGCGCTGGGTCTAGGTCGGGGCACTTGTGGTCTTGGTTGCAGTACACCGGATCTTTAGCTGCGGCACGTGAACTCTCGGTTGCAGCATGTGGGATCTGGTTCCCTGACCAGGGTTTGAACCCAGGCCCCCTGTATTGAATGTACAGTCTTAGCCACTGGACCACCAGAGAAGTCCCAACGCTGTTTTCAAATATTAGCATCATCCCTCTCCTCAAAACCCCTACCCATTAGCAGCCACTCCCCACTTCCCCAAAGCCCCCTATAGATGTGCCCATTCTAGACAAGTCATAGAAAAGGATTAATGCATGGTCTTCATGACTGGTTTCTTTCACTCAGTATAACATCTTGAAGTCTCACCCATGTTGTAGTGTGTATCAGTAAGTCATTTGTTTTTATGGCCAAATACTATTCCATATTATATCTATCAATTCATTAGTGCAAAGGCATTCACATTATTTCTACTTTTTGGCTATTGTGAATAATGCTGCTATTAACATTTGTGTCATTTCTAGGGGTGGACAGGTGTTTTTAATTCCCTTGGATAGATATCTCAGAGCACAATTGCTGGGTCATAGGTAACTCCAAGTTCAAGCTTTTGAAGAACTATCAGACTGTTCTCCAGTAAGACTGCACCATTTTACATCCCCACCAGATAAGAGCACGGTTTCACTACATCCTTGCTAGCATATGTTGTTATCTATCCTTCTGATTCTAGCCATCTAGTGGGTGTGAGGTGGTATCTCATGAGGTTTGGATTTGCATGTCTCTGATGTTCAAGCTGGATTTAGAAAAGGCAGAGGAACCGAGATCGAATTGCCAACATCCATTGGATCATAGAAAAAGCAAGAGAATTCCAAAAAACGTCTACTTCTGCTTTACTGACTACGCCAAAGCCTTTGACTGTGTGGATCACAATAAACTGTGGAAAATTCTTCAAGAGATGGGAATACCAGACCACCTTACCTGCCTCCTGAGAAATCTGTATGCAGGTCAAGAAGTAACAGTTAAAACCAGACATGGAACAATGGACTGGTTCCAAATTGGGAAAGGAGTACGTCAAGGCTGTATATTGTCATCTTGCTTATTTAACTTATAAGCAGAGTACGTCATGCGAAATGGCAGGCTGGATGAAGCACAAGCTGGAATCAAGATTGCTGGGAGAAATATCAATAACCTTACATATGCAGATGACACCACCCTTATGCAGAAAGCGAAGAAGAACTAAAGAGCCTCTTGATGAAAGTGAAAGAGGAGAGTGAAAAAGCTGGCTTAAAACTCAACATTCAAAAAACTAAGATCATGGCATCCAGTCCTATCACTTCATGGCAAATAAATGGGGAAACAGTAGAAACAGTGAGAGACTTTATCTTCTTGGGCTCCAAAATCACTGCAGATGGTGATTGCAGCCATGAAATTAAAAGACGCTTGCTCCTTGGAAGAAAAGTTATGACCAACCTAGACAGCATACTAAAAAACAGAGACATTACTTTGCTGACAAAGGGCTGTCTAGTCAAAGCTACGGTTTTCCAGTAGTCGTGTAAGGATGTGAGAATTGTACCATTAAGAAGGCTGAGCAACAAAGAATTGATGCTTTTGAACTGTGGTGTTGGAGAAGACTCTTGAGAGTCCTTTGGACAACAAGATCAAACCAGTCAATCCTAAAGGAAATCAGTCCTAAATATTCACTGGAAGGACTGATGCTGAAGCTGAGCTCCAATCTTTGTCCATCTGATGTGAAGAACTGACTCATTGGAAAAGACAGTGATGCTGGGAAAGATTGAAGGCAGAAGGAGAAGGGGACGACAGCGGATGAGATGGTTGGATGGCTTCACCGGTTCGATGGACATGAGTTTGAGCAAGTTCCAGGAGATGGTGAAGGACAGGGAAGCCTGGTGTGCTGTAGTCCATGGGGTTGCAAAGAGTTGGACGTGACTAAACTGAACTGATGGATCATGGTGTTGAGTGTCTTTCATGTATTTGTGGGCTCTTTATATGTCTTCCTTGGAGAAATCTCTACTCGGATCCTTGACTTATTTAAAAAATTGGGTTATTTGTATCTTTATTATTAAGATATCGGAAGTAGGATTTGGAAGCAGGTCCTGCTGTACCAGGGCTTCCCAGGTGGCGCTAGTGGTAAAGAACTGGCCTGCCAACGCAGGAGATGTAAGAGACGTGTGTTCTATCTCTGGGTCGGGGAGGTCCCCTGGAGGAGGACATGGCAACCTGTTCCAATAATCTTGCCTGGAGAATCCCATGGACAGAGGAGTCTGGGAGGCTACAGCCCATGGGGTCGCAAAGAGTCAGACATGACTGAAGCGACTGTGCACACACACCGCTGGACCAATAGATCCTGCACTTGCAGGCGTGCACCTCTGCCTCCAAGGAGCTCTGGATGCACGCTGGAGGCTTGCCCACCCTTGGGACAGGTGAAGGCCAGCACAGCCACCCAGCCTGGAGGGCGCCCGGTGCACAGCAGATGCCCAGGTCCACGGGTGGACAGAGAGAAGAACAGCTCTATCTCCAGGAACTGGTGAGCTGAAGGGAGAGAAAAAACACTCAGGACAAAAAGTCTGCACCCCAGAAGGAAGACACTCCCGAGGCCTTGCTCCAGGAGGCAGAGATAAAGCCCTGAGCGCCTAGAGGCCCCCATGACAACTCCTCGTGTCTTCGGTGGTGATGACCTCTCTGCCAATTTTCACGCTACTGACTGTTGGCCCACATGAGACCGGGAAGGGGAGGCCCAGGAGATTAGGGAACCCTAGATGATATCTGTCCAGAGCAGGCTGTAGTGGGTGTGCAGGGGCAGCAGCTAGACAGGGGAGAGCAGAGCCTGAGGGGGCATGACCCCACAGCAGTGCCTCTGCCCTGACCACAAGGACCCACTGCTTTGTCACCAAGGGCACCTGTATCTTGAACACCCAGCTCTGGAGTCCAGCCGCCTGAGTTCAAACGTCAATCCCACCACCTCCTTGCTGTGTAACTGGGCACGATAATTTCCCTCTCTGAGCCTTGGATCCCCTCTGAGATTCTCCTGTGGAATGAAGCTTGGAACGAAGTCCATCAGGGTGAGAATGAAATGAGAGCATCAAGAGGCCTTAACTCGGCCTCTGGTGGAGCCAGGCTGTGGACGGCACAGCTCACCCATGGGTTGTCCCCACGCCCTGCACTCAGAGCCAGAAGACTGTCACCCTGGGAAAGAGCAGCCACGGACTCTGCTGAGAACTTTAGAGACCAGCCACTTGCAGGGAGCTGCTCCCTCAGACAGGAGCTTAATGCAGGGCTGCAGGGGCCGGGCAGCTTTTGGGGCCCTGTGGACCCCAGAAGGTGGACCGTGCAGTGGCTATGAGAGCAGCCCCTCACTCAGGCAGCCTGGCTTCAGATCCCAGTGCTGCCACTTACCAGCTGTGAACCTGGACCAGGACTTGTCTCTCTGTGCCTTGGTTTACCCTTGAGGAAGCCACTGAAGATGGCAACAGTCCTTACCTTCCAGGGTGGCACGAAGATTAAATGTGTTAATAGGGAAAATAGGGATAAAGGCTTCCCAGGTGGCTCAGTGGTAAAGAATCTGTCTGCCAATGCACTGGATGCAGGAGACGCCGGTTCAATCCCTGGGTTGGGAAGATCCCCTGGGGAAGGAAATGGCAACCCACTGCAGTATTCATGCCGGGAAACTCCTATGGATGGAGGAGCCTGGAGGGCTGCAGTCCATGGGGTCGCAAAGAGTCAGACACGACTGAGTGACTGGGCACATACACAAACGGATAAAGTCTTAGCTTTAAAATAAAGGCTAGAGTGGGACTTCCCTGGTAGTTCAGCAGTTGAGAATCTGCCTTCCAACGCAGGGTTTGTAGCTCTGATCTCTGGTTAGGGAACTAAGACCCTACGTGCTGCTGGGCATCTAATAGGCTCATAGGCCACGGCTAGAGCAAGTCCACATGCCCAAAGAAGAGCCCATGTCCTGTAGCAAAGACCCAGCATGGCCAAATAAAATAAATAAATAAGTACATAAATAAAGGTGAGAGCATCTTCTGAATTTTTTTCTCTGAACCCCACACTCCTCAAGATTCTTCCAGAATCCTAAGATTCCTTCAGCTCTGATATATAAGTAAGTAAATGAAGTCGCTCAGTCATGTCCGACTCTTTGCGACCCCTTGGACTGTAGCCTACCAGGCTTCTCCGTCTATGGGATTCTCCAGGCAAGAATACTGGAGTGGGTTACCATTTCCTTCTCCAGGGGATCTTCCCAATCCAGGGATCAAACCTGGGTCTCCCGCATTGGAGGCAGATGCTTTAACCTCTGAACCACCAGAGAAGATATGTGGAGTGGTGCAAAGTTCTTTACTGTGTTGAAAGTGAAAGTGGCTCTGTCTTGTCCAGCTCTTTTCGACCCCATGGACTATACAGTCCATGGGATTCTCCAGGCCAGAATACTGAAGTAGGTAGCCTTTCCCTTCTCCAGGGGATCTTCCCAACCCAGGGATGGAAGCCAGGTCTCCTGCATTGCAGGCAGATTCTTTACTAGCTGAGCCACAAGGGAAGCCCCTTTACCATGCTGTTACCTCCCAAAGTAGGTTTCAGAGTGTGCTAAGCCTGCGAGATGGTCCAGGATAATTGAAAAGGACCCTCAGAGAGGCCTGGCTGCTGTGTAGACAGAGCCGCTGCCTCTGGAACTTCACCAGTGCACATGAAAGTCTCGGAGAAACCCCGCAGAGGAGAAACCATGTCGCATGGTTAGGTCAGTGTTTCCCCGAATTTATTAGACCATAAACACCCTTTTCTGCCCAATACCAATTTAACATCCTCCTGGAAAAACACTGATGGTCAAGGTCATTTCTAGCTTGTAGTTTCTGCCTCACAGAAGAGACAGAAGGTTTTCTAAAGATTTTTCATCCCGCATTGGAGGAGCCCCTGTCAGTTTTTCCAGCACTTTGACACTCGCCCACAGAAAAGCGCTGCACGCCTGCAATACACCCTCAGCCCTGCTCCCTGGGGCAGAGAGGACCAGGTGGAGAAGGCCCTCTCATGGAAGCCCCCAGGATTGGCCCAGCTCCCTTCCCCTGCAGCCGCCTCCGGCTCCAGACCAGACCGCACACCCAGAACACTGTCAGGACAGTAGGCGGTGTCTTGTGGGAGACTTCTAGAGAAGCAGTTGCCAAAAAGGAGCTGCTGTGGGTTGAGCCAACCCAGCCTCAGGCAGGGGAGTTGCCTTAGGAGGCCCTGGGGCCGCCAGCCTCCATCAGGAGGGTCAGCACCACTTCCTAAGTCAGTCGCCTCCCCTGTCTCCCTGTAAGTGTTTCAGCAGTTCTAATATCTGGTGACCAGAGTACATCTCCCCACCAGCCGCGTGAACACAGGACAAGTGCCAAAATTCATCTCCAGCTGAATCAGTGAGTCAGTGGAGGAGAGTTCCATTTATTGAGCACCTACCACATTCTGGGTGCTTTGTGTAAGAAGCTCTGCCATTATGATGAGATCTCAATTCTGATAATAGCCCCATTTTACAGACAGGGAAACTGAGGCTCACGGTGGTGAGTTAACATGACCAGGGACAAAGCAGAGCTTGGATTCAAACCCAAACCTGGTTTTGACTCCCCAGTTTCCCACATGCCCACCCCCCACCCTGCACCCCATTGTGCTGTTACTGGACAGCCTGCCTGAGGCCGCTGACAGCTGCTGCATACTGTGTTCCTGACCTCGCCCCCTAGCCCCACTCATTATTAACCCAGGCTCCCCAGGCTGGGGTATGAGGATGGGAATCAGAGGGAGAAAAACAGTCTGGCCCCTAATGCTCTGGCTCATGAAGAAACTGGCATTTGGGTTTGTTAATCCCTGTCCTGGGCTTCCCTGGTGGCTCAGATGGTAAAGAATCTGCTTGCAATACAGGAGACCTGGGGTTCGATTCCTGGGTCTGGAAGATGCCCTGGAGAAGGAAATGGCAATTCACTCCAGTATTCTTGCTTGTAAAATCCCATGGACAGAGGAGCCTGGCGGACTATAGTCTATGGGGTAGCAAAGAGTTGGACACGACTGAGAGATTAACATTTCACTTCACAGCCCATGTCCTGGAGAACTGGCTGTCTGGGCCCCAGTTCCCTGATCATCCTTGGTACGCAGACTGGGAGATGTAGAAACAAAATCAGCTTTCTGAGTCTGCTAAGCTGAAGGCCAGCCCACCAGCCTGAGGTAACCCTGCCAACCCGAAGACCACCCCCCTGGGAACCCAGCCAGAGGTGGCACCAGGGCTGGGCCCCTTTTCTCTTTGCCATTCCTATGGCTCTTGGCTGCAGCCTCCTTTCCTGCCTCCTGCCTCGCCCACCTCTCAGGGTCCTGGCACACAGCCTAGGGGGTTAGGCCCTCTGCACAGACCTTGGTAAACCCCTCTCTCCTCCCCGACTCCCAAGAATTCCTTCAGCAGTGGGGCTGTGTGCTGGGGAGAGGGTGGATGCTCCCACCTATCCGTCTCCAGGAGGGCCCTCACCTGCTGTCTGCACAGCTGCAGGGAAGGGACATCCCACCTGGAGTTCCCGGCCCCCCCTCACCTGGCCACACCTTTCCAGCTGCCCTTTACAGGATGTGCCCATTGGACACTGTGGGAGAGCAACCTCCCAAGTGCCACTGTGTGCCAGAAGCCTCTCCTTCACCCGAGCTCATCCTCAAGTCATCTGATAGCAGGCTTCCTTATCTCCATCCTGAGTGGGGAGCCAGTTCACGGAGAACACAGGGCCTTGTGCCAGGCCAGGCAGCCAGGCAGTGCCAGGCATCTCTCCCAGGGGTGGCTGACTCTGGAGTTGGGGGTCCCTTCTCCTACTACAGCGCAGGGCTCAGGGATGCAGGTTAGGGATCCAGACTGCTGGGCTAGAGTTCTGGCTCCTCCACCTCCTTGCTGGGTCACCTGGGGCTGGTTACTCGACCTTTCTGCGCCTCAGATTCTTCATCAATGCTGTCAGAGAGTGCCTGAGTCCAAAGCCTGAGTGAGCTGTGTGGGTGAGTGACCTCACCTGTCTGTGCCTCGGTTTCCTCCAATTTAAAGCAGAGCGATTGATACACACACACCAGTGGTTGGTATAAAGACTAAATGTGACAGCTGTACATCTATCCACAGCTTTCTGGCAGGTGGTGCCAGGCAGATCCGTGGGGCCTGATTGTTTGCTAGGGTTGCGATCAAGGTGCTGCTCTGCAAAGAAGCACAAGAAACAGATCTCAGAGGGCATCTCTGGGCAGGGAAAGTGGGCGGGGGGAACCTTAACTTTCTCTATATGTTGTTTTGTGCCTTTAGAATTTTGTATTATTGGATTGGCCAAAAACTTCGCCCCGGTTTTTCTGTAAGATGGTACAGAAAATCAGAACAAAATTTTTGACCAAGCCAGTACACTGTGGAGTATTACTATTTCCAAAGTTGATTACAAAGCTATTGTACAAAGATGCTCCCTGCCCTAACACGCAGCCTTGGGCAGGCCAGAGACCCCATCCTTCCGGTGCCCCCTTCCTGCTTGGCCTGCCCCTCTGTAGCCACACCCGGGCGGGCGTGGGCCTCTTCCAGGCCCCGCCTTTTAGCCCACTGCAGTCTCCCAGCAAGTCCCCAGCACAGCCTCAAGGGCCATAAGGTCTCTCCTTCCAAGCACAGGCCTGTACCTTTTACCACGGATGCAGGCGGAGACTCTGTTCTCTACCATCTCACCTGTAAGCGAGATGCTGGTATCTCCTGGGGTAACTGTAAGAACTAAAGCGTGAAAGTGAAAGTGTTGGTCACTCAGACGTGTCTGACTCTGTGTGACCCCATGACTGTTGCCCTCCAGGCTCCTTTGACTGTGGGATTCTCCAGGCAAGAATACTGGAGTGGGTTACCATGCCCCCCTCCAGGGGATCTTCCTGACCCAAGGATTGAACCTGGGCCTCCTGCAATGCAGGCAGATTCTTTACCATCTGAGCCACCAGGAAAGTCTAAATAATTATCACAGTGTGTGTTAATTGCTTAGTCGTGTCGGACTCTTTGCAACCCCATGACTGTAGCCTGCCAGGCTCCCCTGTCCATAGGATTCTCCAGGCAAGAATGCTGGAGTGCCATTGCAATGCCTTCCTCCAAGGGATCATCCTGACCCAGGGATCGAACCCCTGTCTCCTGCACTGCAGGCAGATTCTTTACTGTCCAGACACCAGGGAAGCTCTAATGAGGCGCTAATTCGTGGAAAGGGTCAGATACAGTTCCCGGCCCAGAGTCCCACTCCTCCCTCTTGTCCTCTGGAAGGGAAAAATGATGTTGAAGGAAAGCTGCCAGGATCCTGGAGCTCATCTTTAGCCACCAAGCCCCCTCCCACCCTGCAGGCGGACCTCAAGCCTCCCAGGCCAATTCCTGCCTCCAGGCCTTTGCCCTGCTCTTCCCTCCTGGCCAGCCCTCCCCTGATCTTCTCATCACGCAATTACTCCCACCTGCTGGCCTCCTCTGAGAGAAGCACCGTGTCTGAAACGCCCCCCCCCCTCCCCTCCCGCTCCTCTATCTCTTGCCCCTGTTTATTTTCTTCATGGTACTTACCATTGCCCAGAATGTTTGGTTTTTTGATTTTGGCCGTGCTGGGTCTTCGTGGCTGCTTGGGCTTTTCTCGAGTTGCTGCAGGAGGAGGCTGCTCTCTAGCTGCAGTGCACAGGCTTCTCGTTGCGGTGGCTTCTCTTGTTGTGGAGCTCGGGCTCTTGGCGGTGTGGGCGTCAGTGGATGAAGCACACAGGCTCAGTGGCTGCAGTGCCTGGGCTCTGGAACACAGGCTCAACAGTTGTGGCATGCAGGCTTAGCTGCGCCAAGGCATGTGGGATCTTCCCAGATCAGGCATCGAACCCGTGTCTCCTGCATTGGCAGGCGGATTCTGTACCACCGAGCCACCAGGGAAGCCCCCAAATTGCATTTTTGAATAAGTTCTTTTTAGGGACTAGTTTCAAATTCACATAAAAGTTGCAGAGACACAGGGTTCCTGAGTATCCTTCACCCAGTTTTCCTAATGTCAGCTCATTACCTCATGGTGGTACCTCTGTCAAAACGAAGAAATTAACACCTGTGTATTACCATCAACTAAACTGCAGATTTAATTCAGATGAAATTCTTTCCCTTTATTGACTGCTTGCTTTCAGCTGCCTCCCCCACTGGAAGGAAAACTGAAAGCAGGGAGACTGCCTCACTTGCTCTCCACCAGCACCCTCACCATGGTGCTCAGTCGCTCAGTCCTGACTTTGCGACCCACGGACTGTAGCCCGCTAGGCTCCTCCGTCCATAGGATCTCCCAGGCAAGAATAATGGGGGGCTTGCCATTTCCTCACCCGGCAATTACTACTGATTGATGAAAGGAGGGGAAATAATGGTAAAAACAAAACAAAACACAGCCACGATGCCTGAGGACTCACTCTTGTTCCAAGTGCACTAAACACTGTAAATCCCTTCATCCCATGGCAACGCACGAGGTAGCAGCTACTTGTGGGGAAACTGAGGCCCCCACAGTTCGGTGGAGGCTGAGGCCACACAGATGGTCAGCCCAGGGCGGGCGGGCTCGGGCACCTCCCCCCGGAACCAGAATAAACGTGGATCCTCCCCGCCCTCAGTCCATCCGCATCAGAGCTGGGGGGTTGGCACCCAGGATGCTGAGGCCCCAGTATGGCTGATTTGCCTGAAGCCGCAGATGGACCGGAGGGCAGGGCTGGGCTGGAACCTGAGCCTTCCCGCTCCAGCTGGTGCCCCTGGCGGTAGCTGCCCTGGGTTCTCAGGAAGGGTGTGGGGTGTCACTGCCAGGGCCACCAGCCCCGCCCCGCTCCCGGGCAACAGAGCGCCTGCTTCAGCCACACACTGTGGGCTCACTCCTGTGGCCCTGATGCCCAGGGCCCTGCAGATGTGGAGTAGGGCGAGACCCTCCAGCACCCCCCTCTGCCCTGGGCCTCTGGGATCTGCGGCTAGGAGAGGTAGGTGGGAGGATGGACACCCCCTCCATCCCAGAGGGTCACCCTTCTCTGGGGAGCCTGCTGGGCTCTGGGGCAGTGAGAACAGGAAAACGGGTGACCGTCCCTTTCCGGATATGGGGTGGGAGCAACACAAAGTGAAAAGCTGTCCCCAGCTGTCACACAGAGCCGGGACAGTCTCCCCAGTCCAGCCTGGGTTCTGCCTAGCGCCAGCCCAGCACAGACCCGAGGCCCTAATAATGTTTGCTGGATGCCTTCAACACAAGTGTCAATGCCCAGAATCCCCTTGCGGCTTCAGCCAGGCGTGCCCGCCCCATCCCCCATTCTGGGGGCTGAATAAGGACGGGGTTGGGGGGTGACAGGGGCACCGTGAGGTGGTGGCGGCCTCCGTGAGACAGGCAGGCCGTCAGCCCAGGGCCGGGGGCAGGGGTGCCTTGCTTGCGGCTAATTAAACAGTGACTGTGATGAATCGGGGAGAGGCTGCCGCTTGCTAATTAAAGGTGCGGGCGTCTTGCCTGGCAAGGGTGGAACCGTGTCGTGGGGCCGGGCCAGCAAGGATGCTCGCTCTGGGCCTCCCAGCAGGAGCCCCGTGACCCCCTCCCCACTTCCCTATCTCTCCTCCCCACCTTGCCCGGGGCCTCGGACTTCCCCTCCCCACCAACCCAAATTGCTTTCCTGATAAGGGCCTGGGCGTTGGGGAGGAGGAGCCTGGTGGGTGGGCATCATTTTGAGCCCCTGACTCTCCTATCACCCCCTCCCTCCAAGACCCCAGAGCTGGGCAGAGGAATCCAACCCTGACAGCAGCCGGCGGCTGGAAACAAGGCCCCAGGACAGTTTTCAGAGTCTCAGACGCGGAGACTCGCAGGCCTAGGCATCACCCAGGTTTCCGGCAGATGTTGCCAGGCTCCTGCTTTGCCTCAGATGCCTGCTGGGCATGAGAGAGACCGAGGGAAGCTCTTCTTTGGGCCTCAGTGCTTCAGTGCCGAAAAAGGCCGATCAGAGCAAATGCTCTCTGACCCCTGAAGGTTCCTAGAGAGTGGATACGAGGACCTCAGGGCTGCCGCTCTCTGCCCTGCGCTGGCTTAACCAGGAGGCTCAGCACCTAAGAGCCTGGGCTCTGGAGGCCAGACGCCAGGGTCCAGGTTCCAGCCCCACCATCGTCCTCAGCTGGGGGAGGTCATGCTGCCCACGCGAAGGCTCCCAGAGGGGATCGAGAGAGAGAGAGAGAGAGAGAGAGAATGAGAGTCTGGGTGAGACGCTCTGCACGGTGTCCGGTCCGTGGAACAGACCCAGGAAGTGCCGGCCATTGTTATCGGGAAACTGGGGCAGGCAGGCGGGTGTGGCCTGACGCCCGCCTCGCCTGCACGTGACCTCCGCGGGCAGCCCCGTGCTCTGAGGACCATTACACCCGACACGGGGAGAGCCTGTCGCTCTTCACACCGGGGCTCTCGCATCGGCCCTGACGCCGACAACCTTCTGAGGCAAGCAGAGCAGCAAAGACGAAAACTGAAAGCTCAGGGAGGCTCAGCAAGTGGCCCCGAGCCCTGTGGCTGAGAGGCAGAGGCAGCCCCCACCTTTGGGGGGACCCCGAGTCATGAACCAGCCACCACGGAGGGAGCTGAGGGCAAGGGGAGAGCCACTCTTGCCCTTCGAGGGGGCCAGTCTGCAAGGGGAGAGAAACACACAAGCAATGGGCTTCCCTGGCGGTCCAGAGGTAAAGAATCTGCCTGCCGAAGCAGGGGACACAGGTTCAGTCCCTGGTCTGGGAAGATCCCACACACCATGGGGAACTAAACCCAGGGGCCACAACTGCTGAGTCTGTGCCCTAGAGCCCCAAAGCCACAACTACTAAGGCCCACATGCCTTACAGCCCACGCTCTGCAACAAGGGAGCCCACCCAACAGAGGCCCATGCGCTGCCGCGGAGAGCAGCGCCCCCACTTGCCACAACTAAAGGAAAACCCACGCGTGGCAACGAAGACCCAGCAATAAACAGGCACACACAGAAGTAATGGAACCAAGGCGAGCTGCAGGCATCCAGGAGAGGGGCTGTGGCGTCCCTCCGTGCCATGGGCTGAGAGAGGCTGCTTTGGAGCTTGGTGGCAAAGCAAAGGCTCTGCTTCTGTTTGAGGGTCCGGTCAGCAGTAGGAGAGTCTGGAAGGGGCCTGATGGAGCCCCTCTGGTGTTCTCAGGAGAATCCTTCACAAACAGGGTCAGACACTCTGCTCTGGGAAGTGCCAGGTGGTCCCTAAGGTCCATGGTCCCGATTTCTGCAGTTCTGGGGTCTGCCATGTGAGGTATCCAGGGGCCCAGATATTGTGGTTTCTGAGATTACACTGTCCAGGGCCCCCATTGTGAATCCATCCATATGCAAAACGGTCTGTGAGGTGTCCCTTCCAGGTGGCCAGGCACTCGCCAGGGTAGGGGCTCCCTACTGCTGGGTAATGCGGTGGGGGAAGGGTGCATTACCCATAAGAGGCCTAGAGACAGTGGAAACCTTCAGAGGTTGAGAAACTCAAGGCTGTTGGCATTGACACTGGGACGTGGCCTTATGGGGCCCCCTAAAGCAGACAGAGATGAGGGCAAGGTTGCTGGCTTTGGAGGTAGTGTCTCCACCCTCCCTCCTCAGAGATCCCTGCTAAGCCAGAGGTGTGCGTAACCACTAGTGGCTCCAGGAAAACATGTCCTGCCTCTCAGCCCCCCCTGGGGCCACCTGCACCGGAGCTGGGCCAAATGCTGGTCTGGGGCGCCCTCTGGTGGTATTCCTGGGGAGCGGCAGCAGCAGCAGTGGGTTTAGGGGTGTGTAGTCAGAAAGGAGAGAAGGCAATGGCACCCCGCTCCAGTACTCTTGCCTGGTAAATACCATGGACGGAGGAGCCTGGTAGGCTGCAGTCCATGGGGTCGCTAGGAGTCGGACATGACTGAGTGACTTCACTTTCACTTTTTACTTCCATGCATTGGAGAAGGAAATGGCAACCCGCTCCAGTGTTCTTGCCTGGAGAATCCCAGGGTCGGGGGAGCCTGGTGGGCTGCCGTCTCTGGGGTCGCACAGAGTCGGACACGACTGAAGCAACTTAGCAGCAGCAGCAGCAGCAGTCAGAAACAGGAGGACTTGAGTGGCTCGCCTCTTCCACTGCACAGATGGAAATACCGAGACCCAGGGAATGGAGCGACTTGCCCAAGATCATATAGAAATTTAGCGGTCAAGCTAAGAACAGAATCCAGGCTTCCCTCTGTACCGGTGGCTGCCCTTGGTGGGTCTCAAGGCATCACTACTCAGGGAAGGAAGGCTAAGTGTCCAGCAGGCTTGACTCTCCAGTGACTGTGGACAGCTGGACGGAAGGCGGCTGAGCAGCTGTGTCACGGGGCATGCAACACTTCCCCTCCCTGGGCTGGGGTCCTCCCCTATAAAACCTGGGGCTACCATGTTGGCAAGGGGCAAGGGGACTGAGATCCTTCTCATACACCCTAGTGTTAAGACTATATCCAGCCAACCTCCCAGGAAATCTTAAAATGAGCCTTCCTACAGCGTGTACTGCATTTAATCATGAAAGACTGGGTGCTTTCCCCCTGAGATCAAGAACAAGACAAGAACATCCACTCTCACTATTTCTGTCCAGCACTGTACTGGAAGTTCCAGCCAGGGCACTCAGGAAAGAAAAGAAAGGCATTAAGATTGCAAAGGAAGAAATAAGACTATCTCTATTTTCAAGTAACTAATGTATATAGAAAATCCTAAAGAATCCACCCAAAAAGATTAGAATTAATAAACAGTTTCAGCAAGGTTGAAGGATAGAAGTGGAATATACAAAAATCAATTACATCTCTATGCATTTGCAATGAACACTTCAAGAATGTAATTAAGAAAATAATCCCACTTACACTAGCATCAAAGAGAATAAAATGTAAAAGACTAAACAAAGGCAGTAGGAAACTCATACTATAAAAACTATAGACTATTATTAAAAGAAGTTAAAGAAGACCTAAATAAATGGAAAAACATCCCATGTTCATGGATCTGAAGATCTAATATCATTAAGATGGCAAGTCTCCCCAAATCCCCATCAAAATTTCAATTTGCATCTTTGCAGAAATTGACAAGCTGATCTTAAAACTCATATGAAAATTTGTGACCCCCAAATAGCTAAAACAATATTGAAGAAAGAACAATGTTGGAGAACTCACACTTCTGATTTCAAAACTTTCTACAAAGCTACAGTAATCAAAACAGAGTGGTACTGGCATTAGGCTAGACACGCAAGATGAATGGAATAGAATTGAGAGTTTAAAAATAAAGCCTCACATTTTCAGTTAATTGATTTTCAACAGAAGCACAAAGACAATTCAATGGGGGAAAGCACAGTCTTTCCAACACATGGTGCTGGGCAACTGGTTGTTGTTTGTTGTTGTTTAGTTGCTAAGTCATGTCCGACTCTTCTGCAACCTCAGGGACTGTAGCCGACCAGGCTCCTCTATCCATGGGATTTCCTGGGCAATAATACTGGGGTGAATTGCCATTTCCTTCTCCAGGGGATCTTCCCGATCTAGGGATTGAACCTGTATCTTGTGTGTCTCCTGCATTGATAGGCGGATTCTTTACCACTGAGCCACCAGGGAAGACCCCTTCCTCACACCCTACACAAAAATTTACTCAAAATGAATCTAGACCCAAATGCAAAACTTAAAACTGTAAAACTCTTTGAAGAAAATATAGCCCTAAATCTTCATGACCTAGTATTAGGCAAGAGTTCCCTAAATATGACATCAAAACACAGCAACAAAAGGGAAAAAGAAAAACTGGACATCATCAAAATAAAAAAAACTTTTGTGCTTCAAAGGATATCATTAAGAAAGTAAAAGATAACCCATAGAATGGGAGAAAATATTTGCAAATCATGTATTTGATAAGGAATCACTACCAGACTATATAAAGAACTCTTACAGCTCAATAATAAAAGACAAATAAGCTAATTTAAAAATGGACAAATGATGACTGGACATTGATCCAAAGAAGATTTTAAATGGCCCTTAAGTTCATGAAAGGTGCTAAATATCATTAGCCACCAGGGAAATGCAAATTAAACCCACAAGATACTACTTCATGACTACTTGATTGCCTATTAAAAAAAAAAAAAACAGATAATAACAAGTGCTGGCAAGGATGTGGAGAAATCAGAACCTCACATACTACTGGAAGGAATTTAAAAGGATGCAGCCACTTTGGAAAATCATCTAGCAGTTCTTATCAAAAGGTTAAACAGAATTAGCATCAGTTCCTTTCAGTAGCTCCGTCATGTCCAGCTCTTTTCAACCCCATGGACCGCAGCACGCCAGACCTCCTTGTCCATCACCAACTCCTGGAGCTTGCTAAAACTCATGTCCATCCAGTCAGTGACGCCATCCAACCATCTCATCCTCTGTTGTCCCTTTCTCCTCCTGCCTTCGATCTTTCCCAGCATCAAGGTCTTTTCCAATGAGTCGGTTCTTTGCATCAGGTGGCCAAAGTACTGGTGCAAAGAATTAACATATGAGCCAACAATTCCACACCCAGGAGATATATATCCAAGAGAAATGAAAACATACATTCACACAAAAACTTACATGAATGTTTACATCCATAAAAGCTAAAAGCAGAAACAACCCAAATGTCCATAGACTGATGAATGAATAAACTAAACTGTGGTATGACCATGCAATGGAATACTGTTCACCAATAAAAAGGAATTAAAACCTTGAAAACATTAAGCTAACTGAAAGTCAGTTACAAAGGTCACACATCGTATGATATCATTTGTGGGAAATGTCCAGAACAGGGAAACCCATAGAGGTACAAAGAAGATTGTCTTCTTAGGGGAGCCACATGGCATGTGGGATTCTAGCTTCCCAAGCAAATCTGTACCCCCCTGCATTGCAAGCATGGAGTCTCAAACACTAGACTGCCAGGGGAGTCCCAAGAAGACTTTGTTTTATGGGAATGGCTGCCTAAGACCAGTGGAGAGGACTGGGGGAAATGGGAGTGGGGTCCATCATGGGATGATGAAAATGTTCGAAAGTTGACGGTGGTGATGGTCTCACAGCTCAGCATGCGCTAGAAAACACTAAATTGTATGCTTTAAATGGGTGAATTATATGGTATGTTGGAGAAGGAAATGGCAACCCACTCCAGTGTTCTGGCCTGGAGAATCCCAGGAATGGAGGAGCCTGGTGGATTACAGTCCATGGGGTCGCACAGAGTCGGACACGACAGAGTGCACACACACACATATGGTGTGAGCCTCATTTCTGAAAAAAGAGCCTGTGCTTTGGACCCATGGTAAGACTTCTAGAAACTCCTAGGGAATCATTCACAAAAACATGTAAAAAGCTTTCTATCACAATACTATATGTCACGGCAAAATTGTGAGAATAACCTAAGTGTGCATCAGTAGGGAAATGAGTCGGTTATGTTCATCCCTTGGATGGAACAATGGATACATTAAAAATGAGAATCACAAGGACAAGGCCCAGGACACACTGCAAGACTTTTTAATTTTTTAAAAACAAGTTACAAAAATAAACCTGTAGATTAAGGGGAGGTGGGGCTTCCTGGTAGCTCAGTGATAAAGAATCCACCTACCAATGTGGGGGACGGGGGCTCGATCCCTGGTCCAGGAAGATCCCACATGCCTCAGAACAACTAAGCCCGTGCACCACAGCCACTGAAGCCCACCCGCCCTGGAGCCTGCGCTCTGCAACAGAGAAGTCACTGCCGCGAGAAGCCCACGCAGCACGCTGAAGAGCAGCCCGCTTGCCGCAACTAGAGAGAGCACAGGCCGAGCAGCAGAGACTTCGAGCTGCCATGAATAAACAAATGCTTTAAAAATAAGAAACAAGAAAGGGATTTAAAATACAAGATTTTTTTTAAAGCAAAATTATAGCATCTAGGGTTTCCCTGGTAGCTCAGCTGGTAAAGAATCCACCCGCAATGCAGGAGACCCTAGTTCGATTCCTGGGTCAGGAAGATCCCTTGGAGAAGGGAATCGCTACCCACTCTAATATTCTTGCCTGGAGAATTCAATAGACAGAGGAGCCTGGTGGGCTACAGTCCATGGGGTCACAAAGAGGGACTAAGCACAGCACCGCACCTAGGGATGCACACTTGAGTGATAACAAGCGAGAAAGTGATCACCTTAAAAATCTGGATAATGGAAACTTTTTGTAGGGGGGAGGTAGGGAGCGTGACTGAGATGGGGCACACGGAGGACTTCTCGGGGCAGGGCAGAGTTCTTCACCTGGGCAGAGGTTCCAAGGGTGTTTGCCTTATACTATGTCGAGCTGAGCAAGCATTTTATGTAGTCTTTCTATATGTGTCATATTTTACAATAAAAAGATTTAAAAGGGACTTTTCTGGTGGTCCAGTGGTTAAGAATCTGCCTTCCAGTGCAAGGGATGAGGGTTTGATCCCTGATTGGAGAGCTCAGATCCCACAAGCTGCAGGGCAACCAAGTTCAAGCACCACAACTAGAGAAGTCGGAGAGCTGCAGGGAAAGATCCTGCATGCTGTAACTAAAATCTGATAAATAATTTTTTAAAAAAGATTTTAAAAGTAAAGTAGGGCTTCCCCGCTGTCTCAGTGGTAAAGAATCTGCCTGCCAATGCAGGAGACACAGGTTTGATCCCTGGTCCGGTAAGATCCCACATGCCACAGAGCAACAAAGCCCGCGCGCCACGATTACTGAGCTTGTATGTCAAAACTGCTGAAGCCCGTGTGCCCTCCAGCCCATGCTCTGCAACGAGAGAAGCCACCACAATGAGAAGCGTGTGCACCGCAGCTAGACCGTAGCGCCCCCTCGCCGGATCTAGAGAAAAGCCCAAGCAGCAGTGAAGACCCAGGACAGCCAGAGTTAAATAAATAATTAAATGCTTTTTTAAAGGGTATAATTTCAAATTTTTTTAAATTAAAAATATACTCATTCCAATTTTAAAAAATTGAGTATCATAGGATTCCACTCTTGTAAAAACTCTCTAACTCTATGTGCAGAAAAACAGTCGGAAGTTTGAATTTGGGGAGCTCTTTTTTTATATTTTTTCTGTTTTTTTTTTCCTGCAATGAACAGAATTACTTTTACAGCCAGAAAAAAAAAAAAAGAATAAAGCTTTTTGCTGTGTCTTGGATATTTCCCTGGAGCTCCGGCACTGTGTGAGTGGAAAGGGAGACTGGGATGGCCCTAGAGCAGCTGGGAGATGGCCCAGGGGCTGGGCAGGAGAAGACCAGGCCTAGCCACGACCCCAAGGCCCAGTCTGGACTCTCAGCCACCTTCGGGTTGCAGGTGGCAGCTGCTGCCAGGCCATCATGCTGGCCTCCTGCTCCAAAGATGCTGGGAACGCAGTTTGGCCTGGCGAGCTAGACGGAGGTCACACCGCTCCCATCTGTCCAAGTCTCCTATCATGGGCCAAGGAGGAGAGCTGCAGGCAGAGGGCGGGGGCGGGGGAGGTGTGGGGCAGGTTCTCACCCTGCCTGGCTTTGCTACCACCAGCAAAATTCCCATGAAAAAAGATAAATGAGCACTTTCTGCATGCGAGGCACTCATGCTGGTTGGAGCTGGGGGAAGGGGGTCTTGTAGTTCATTTTATTGAGAACTACAAATGACCTGGGGCTTCCCTTGTGGCTCAGATGATAAAGAATCGGCCTACAATGCAGGAGACATGGGTTCGATCCCTGGGTTGGGAAGATCCCCTGGAGAAAGAAATGGCAACCCACTCCAGTATTCTTGCTTGGAAATCCCATGGACAGAGGACCCTGGCAGGCTACAGTCCATGGGGTTGCAAGAGTCAGAAACAACTTAGCTACCACCGCCATCAGCAGATGACCTAAAGGGTGGGTGGGATCATCATCTTCATATTACATGTGGCCAAAGTGAAGGCTGGGGAGGACTTCCCTTGTGGCCTAATGGTTAGGATTCTGGGTTTTTGCTGTGGTGGCCTGGGTTTAATCCCCAGTCGGGGAAGATCCTTCGAGCGCGTGGCCGGGGAGGCCCCCAGAGCATTCACTATCCTTGAGTCTGGACTTAGCCAGGCCTCTTGTGTTTACAGCTTCAGCGACTCCTCACAGGATCCCTAGAGGGTGGCTGCCCTCACTTTGCAGATGAGGACGCAGAAGCTGAGGGAGGAAGTCAGCTGCCCGTGCCCTACAGCACCCATGTGAGAAGGATGGCAGTCTCTGGCAGCCTTGAGGGGTTGGGCATGTGCCCGCCTCTGCGGACCAGCTCCTAGTCGAGCTAGTGATTGTATTATAATCTCGGGAGCATGCGCGTCAGCGGCCACTTTCATGGACACCCTCTCATTTGCTGCTTTCAACAGGCTTATAAATCTTCAGTCTGGCTGCATTTCCCCCCATTTTAAAGCCTGGAAGCCCAGAGAGTTGAGTGAGGGGGCCGAGAGGACCTGGAGCCTCCATCACGCAGCTGCTCTCCCTGGCCTGCCCCGGGGGTGACAGGCGCCAAATCCTGGGGAGGGGTGCCGCCAGCCTGCTTCCCGCTGCTCTCCAAAGGAGCGGGCCCCCTCCTGGCCGAGCCCCCCCCAACACCTATGCTCCCAGCAGGAGAGAGGACACCCAAGGGCCAAGTGCCAGGGACAGCTGCCAGGTCTCCTGGGATCCAGAACCCTCCACGACCCCTGCCCGAGAGCATCTTGTACACTTCATCGGTCAGCAGCCAGCCAGCTGGTGTCATGGGACTCACATCACTAGAGAGGCCAGACGGCCACCCAGGAGAGGGGCCGCTTCTCCCTGAGTGACGGCCGCCAGCCGGGCACTGACTGTGCCAGCCACCGAAGCCTCCCCATGCTTTCAATATCAGCCCCATTTTTCAGAAAAGGCAATGCCTCCAGAGAGGTTAAGAGACTTGTCCAAAGTCACACAGCCAGCAAGCTTCAGTTTCAACCAAGGAGGGACAGAGGAAGGGACCCATATGGAAGAGGTGGGGAGAAGGCAGGGCCGGCATCATGAGCTCTGACTCTCTTGGGACATAACTTACTCATCCATCCATCTGGTCTGGGTTCCTCTGCACATCCGTGGACCCTCTTCACGTGCCAGTGTCTCTGCTGGGCACTGAGGACTCAGGTAAACCTAGCTGATCTCTGCTCTCCCAGAGCTCGTGGCCTGGCAGGGCAGGATGGAAAGGGGAAGTGAAGCAGTCAGAGGCCCCTGCTGGCCTCGATCCACTAGTAGTTACTGAGGGTCTCCTGCAGGCCAGGCCCAGTGCTGGGCTCTGAGGGCACATGGCTCCTGCCCTCCTGAAGCATACATTCTAGAATGTCCAGCTTTGAATCCCAAAAAAGCCCTGCTTGCATGACTCCTGAGCCCCAACTACAACAGGAAATTTCTTGGGAAGGGCTGGGGGAGGCAGCAGACCTCAGGCATCTCTGTGGGTCATGCCGAGGCCTGGTTCTGGGCTGCTGAGCAGGGATCTGGAAAAGGCAGGGAAGCCTGAGAAGTGTCTTGCTAGGAACTGCATCAGGGCCCTGGGAAGGCCTGAGGTATTCCAAGGGGTCTGGAGGCATCCGGTCTGGACAACTGGAACGCCAAGGGCCAGCTGTTCGGAGGAGAGCCACAGACTCCTGGGGCCAGGGACACAGCAGAGAATCAGAACTGGGAGAGGCTCCATGGCTCTTACAGGACAAAGGTTCCTTGCTGAGGCCACCCAGGCCCCACCAAGCTCTGGTTCCTTTGGTCCCTAGTGAGGCGGTGCTGGGTCAGAGGCACCATCATGGGGCTTGATTCCAGCCACTCCAGGGTCAGTTCCACATTACCGCCTAGGGAGAGGAGATATGGAGCCGTAAGAGGACTTGCCCGAGTCCATACATCAGCTCATCCCAAGCAGAGGGTGAACAGCGAATGGCTCAACCCAACCCTTTCCTCCAGCTGGCATCCCGGGACGCTGCCCAGAGGACGGGCACACCCACACCGGCTCCGGGCACAGAGGGAAGCCCTCTTCCTCACCCTCCCTCCCCGGTGGTGCTGCTGGGTTTAATGTTTATTTTTTCCAAATGCTCAACCTTTGCCATTGCTCGGAGATGTTGAACCAAGGGTCTCTCTCAGTGTGACTAGCAGACAGCATGGCTCAGGGTCGCTCCATCTTGGTGACCAAAAAGCTGAGTTTATATTTTTAAGTGGAAGTTTTAAAACTGCCCAATTCCCTTTGTTAAAAAAAAAGAGAGAGTCAAAAGAGAAGAATGAAAAAGGAGGAGAATGGCTAAATAAATTATTAATAGAATATTATACAGCCATTAAATAACTTTAAAGGAAATTTGAATGCTGTGAAAGAGTGTTCACAATATAATGTAATGTGGGGCGGGGGGAGGAGGGGGAATCAGCTATAGAGTACGGCCACAATTAAAACACACACTAATATACATATGTGTGACCCATGCAGAAAAACAGGACTGGAGAGAACTACAAGAAAACTGCAAGTGTTATCTCTGAGCACGGGGATGACGGATGACTTTCATTTTCTCCTTTCTACCTTCTTGTAGTTCCCAAATTTTATAATGAGTACGAATTGCTTTTATAATTAGACATAAAACAAAAAGCAGAGTCAGGCTTACTCTAGCCCAAGCTCACCCTCCCCACCTGCCCCCTTCCCCCACACCAAGCCGGGGGCCGCTGGGCTCTGTCCTGGCCGGAGGTCAGGGGATTCACCAGCCACCCCAGCCCATGGAGGGACCAGCAAGGCGACACTGCCCTCTTGGGGCCCAGGCTCCCCCCAACAGGTCCTCTGGAAGGGTCTGTAAATTTCCTGGCTGGGGACTCTGGGAGATGATCCTCCCCAGGGCTGAGAGTCAGAACGTTCATTATCTACTATGAGAGAAGCCGTCTTCTTTGTTCCTTGCGTTTCTTTCAGAGAACAGGAGGGCCGAAGGAAAGCTGGCCCTTGTCGTCTTCAGGCAGGCTCCCAGCTTCCCCATGTGGGACTGGAACGCCTGGCCCACCTAGTCCCCTGGGGCCCTTCCAACCCCAACGCTCCCGGCTGCTTCTGACCTGAGCGGCAAAGGCCCAGGGGGCTGGCCCTGTCTTAGAAAAGCCATCCGGATTCATTCAAGAGCAGTGTTTGGTTCTTGCGTTTCTTTCAGAGAACAGGAGGGCCGAAGGAAAGCTGGCCCTTGTCGTCTTCAGGCAGGCTCCCAGCTTCCCCATATGGGACTGGAACGCCTGGCCCACCTAGTCCCCTGGGGCCCTTCCAACCCCAACGCTCCCGGCTGCTTCTGGCCTGAGCGGCAAAGGCCCAGGGGGCTGGCCCTGTCTTAGAAAAGCCATCCGGATTCATTCAAGAGCAGTGTTTGGAGAAGACTGGAGACTCAGAAAGTGGCCATTCGCCCTGTCCCCAGTGGCCCAGCCCTGCGGCTGGTAGGCACCTGCTTTTGCCCCGCCCTGCTCTTACCCACAGGGGCTGGGCCAGCAGAGGTTTCCAGAGGCCAGGGCCGGGAGGCTCCCTGCTCTCCAGAGGGGGACCAGTTCCAAGAACAGTGCCCTCACTTCCTTTCTGCCACCTCCTCCCGGTTCTGGAAGCTTCTGTCCTCCTCCCCGGCTATTTTAGCAATCAGGTCACCCGTGGGCTCCCTCTGAGCTTGTGGCCAATTAAAACCCACAGGACTCTTCACAGAAACGGTGGTGCCGCCTCCTCCTCCAGATCCTGCCGTGGTCGGGGTCCTCGGGATGAGAACACAGAATGGGGTGGTGACCTAGTGGTCCTCGCGTAGCAGGAGGTGGGGGTCTTGCTCGGGAACGGAGGCCATGCACTGCTCCGTCCCCATGGTGGCCAGCGCCCTGCAGGGGCAGCTGATGGCAGGGAGGGAGCGCTGGGCACAAGGACCCTGGGGAGGCCTGTGCATCTGTGTGTTCCCACACGATGCCCCGTGGGCACTGGAGAGAGGACAGCCCTCCCTGTGTCCTCACCGGCCCAAGGCAGCAAGCCAAGACTCACCTTGAGGGGAGCTGAGTGACCCGTCGAGGTCTCGTGCTGGTGAGCAGCAGAGCTGAGACGGACCCTGGGGACCCCAGCAAAGCCCAAGTCCTCGGGGGCTGCCCTGGCGTTTCCTGAGGGCCTGGCAGACGGTGGCAGCTGGCCCGGCTGCCAGATGAGTTCTCATGAAGCCTGGGAACCCAGGCAGCAGGTTCCCAGCACCCCATGAAAAGCCCAAAGCCCCTTTACAGCCCGTGTGTTCCAAGTCAGAACCACTGACTACCTACTGCTGCTTCAGGGAAACCCTGGCCAACAGCAGGAGGAGCCCTCTGACCTAAGACCCCGCCCCCACCTCCAGGTGGAGGAGTCTGGGCCAGCTCTCATCCTTCCCCTGAACTCAGGCCTCCGACTGACCACGGGCCTTCCCCAACCAATGAGGACCCAGGTACTGGACTAAAAATAGAGCCTCCGGAGTCTGCACGCCATCCGGAGGGAGAAAGATGAAAAACACACGCCAACAGGACTTCCCTGGTAGTCCAGTGGTTAGGACTCTATCTGCCAGTGCAGGGGACACAGGTTCGATCCCTGGTCAGGAAAGATTCCACAGGCCCAGGGGCAACTAAGTCCATGCGCCACAACTATTAAGCCCAAGTGCCCTACTCGGGTAGGGCAGAGCCCATGCTTTGCAACAAGAAGCCACCGCAATGAGAATCCCATACACCACTGTTTGTGGCAACTAGAGAAAGCAATGAAGACCCAGCACAGCCAAAAAGGGAAAAATGTTGAAACAAAAGCAAAAACATGCAAACAGAAGGGTTCTCTGTGGTCCTGCAATGGAGGCATGTGGTCAGGCAGCAGGGGTGGGGGTGGGGCGGGGCAGCTGAGACGGGGGCGGAGAAGAGCTTCGGGAAGAGGGATCAGGGGCTGGGAAGAGCTTGGCGCCCTGCAGGAGCTGAAGGAAAGCCAGCGCGGCTAGAGAGGCGCTGTCCAATAGGAACAGAATGTCAGCCACACGTGCAATTTACAATTTTCTAGTAGCCACAGGAAGAAAAGGAAAAAGAGGGAGTTGGTATGGGGTGTTTGTCTAGCTGGTTCCACCACAGTTTCCTTTAAGATCACACTGACCTTGGACCCAAGGCTGCCTTACAGAGTACTCAGTGTTCCCAAAAATACACCTTTCACAACAGTCTTAAAGTTTGTAGCAGAAGAATTTAAAGTTCCTTCAGTAACAAGTGCACCTATTACCAATGGTGGAACAGAGATAAATGCCACGCAGACAGCTGGAAATGCTTTTCCAAAGCATGGTTCAGAACCATTAATTACTCCTAGAGGTTTAGAGATCATGTTGGAAGTTGTTATGCTACTTGGAACACACAAATACCTTTCAGAATAAATACCAGTATTGTTAAAAAAAAAAAAAAAGTAAAAAGAAACAGGTGAATTTCATTTTAATAATGTATTTTATTTAACCCAATATATCTCAAATATTATCATTTCAACATAGAGTCAATATAGAAATTATTATCATTATAACCCTGTGATAGACATGTAACCCTGTCTTAACAGTTGCCTTCCTCCCAGGAAGAGATCTGCGCAGTTGCTATTTAACAAAGTCTACAGGAACTCAACCAGAAACATTTTGCCAAAGGCCCAGAATTGAAACGGCTGCCACTTTCTGTATCTCAAAGAATCACTGCATTTCTGAGCAAGAAAAGAGAAATCTTCTAACGCTCAGTATCATCTAGTGATGAGGTGATCCCTGGGATCAGCCTGCCTGCTCTTGAATCTCTGCTGTCTTTCTAACTAACCGTGTGACCTTGGACAAGACAGTTGACCCTTTTGGGCTAGTGTTTCCTCATCTGTATTCCAGAGGTATCATAATCTCTACCTCTGGGGGTGACAGGGAGGAGTAAACGGGTTTATACCTATAAACGCAGTTGGCTGACTTCCCTGCTGGCACAGTGGCTGAGAATTTGTCTGCCAGTGCAGGGGACACAGGTTCGATCCCTGGTCCGGGGAGATTTCATATGCTGCAGGGCAACTAAGCCCGTGCCCCACAACTATTGAAGCCCACACAACCTAGAGCCTGTGTTCCACAAGAGAGCTACCGCAGTGAGAGGTCTGTATACCGCCACAAAGAGCAGGCCCTCGCTTGCTGCAACTAGAGACAGCCCAAGCACAGAAATGAAGACCCAGAGCAACCAAAAAATAAATCAAATTTTTAAAAAGTAAAGTGTGCGATTTTTTTTGAAAAAGAAAAAAAGTGGCTAGCTTAGTGCCTGACACATATGAGGCACTCATTACACGTGCTCGATTATGATTGTTGCTGTTATTACTAACAGACGAGATGACTAAGGCCGAGGGACAGGAAGGGACCTGCTCAGGGTCACATAGCAAACCTGCAGCCAGGCAGGAAATAGAATCTAAATTTTCTGGTTTTGGCTTCCAGCTGGAAACGCGTCATCCCTTTGTTCAGACAGTCACCATCCTCTCCTCATGTGCCAGGGGCCATGCTGGCCGCTGGGGGACACGCTGAGATGGCACAAGCTCCATCGCTGCAATATCAAGGCTTTCCAGTTCAGAAGGAAAAAAGCTCTTTGTCAGCCAACCTGGACTACAGGGGGAGGGAGGTTGTGTTCAGTGCAGGCAGAGACACCTGCTGATAACCGGGCAGTCAGAACAGCGCCGGCCCGAGAACTGGAGACCCCAGGCCGGGCTGCCTCTGCCTGTGCCGCTCTGTGCTGTGGGCAGAGGGCTTCACCTTGCTGATCTTGGCACCCCTGGCTGCAAGGCAGTGAACAGATGTTAATGAGCACCTCCTCTGCAGAGCTGTGAACTCCAAAATGCTCACAGTCTGATTGGGGAGAAGGAATGAGCTGCCAGTCAGACTGGGATGTGGCCGCCAAGGACTTGGACCCTACCTACGGCCCAGATTTTCTGGAACCTTGCTGACTGACCCACTCTTTTCATAACAGGCATGTGTATACTGGACCACACATCCTAGCTTTTAAAATATAATTAGCCACAATAATAAAGTTATGAGAATCTGGTTCTCAGGATTTCACAGACCAGTAACATTTCTAAGGAAACCATTTGTTATTCTGCCAAAGTAGGCCCTTAAAACCAAACAACGAATGGTGCTGGGAAAACTGGATATCCATGGGCAAAAGGATAAAACTAGACCCTTATCTCCCACCACATACAGTCAACTCCAAATGGATTGAAGACTTAAACGTAGGACCTGAAACTATAGGATTGCTAGGAGAAAACATAGGGGAAAAGCTTAACATTGGTCTTGGCAATGATTTCTTGGGTATGACATCAAAAGCACAGTCAACAAAAGCAAAAATAGACAAGTGGGTCTATATCAGACCAAAAAGCTGCCGCACAGCAAAAAAAAAAAAACAATCAACAAAAAGGCAACCTGATGGAAACAATTCATGAGCCATATATATGATCATCTTCCCAGGTGGAGCTAGTGGTAAAGAACCCGCCTGCCAACGTAGAAGACGTGAGACGCGGTTCGCCCCCTGGGTCGGGAAGATCCCCTGGAGGAGGGCATGGCAACCCACTCCAGTATTCTTGCCTGGAGAATCCCATGGACAGAGGAGCCTGGCGGGCTACGGTCCATGGGGTCGCAAAGAGTCAGACACGACTGAAGCTACTTAGCACATGGTACTCATATATTATAATAGATAAGAAACTCCTACAACTCAAAAACAAAAACCCAAATAACCAAATTTAAAAATGGGCAAGGGGGGGCTCCTCTGGTGACTCAGTAGTAAAGAATCCACCTGCCGATGCAGGGGACACGGGTTCGATCCCTGCTCCGTGAAGATCCCACATGCCTCAGGACAACTAAACCCTTGGGCCACAACTACGGAGCCAGGGCTCTAGGGCCCATGCTCTGCAACAAGAGAAGCCACAGCAACGAGAAACCCACGCACCAGAGCTAGAGGGTAGCCTCCGCTCGCCACAGCCAGAGAAAAGCCCGAGCAGCAACAAAGACCCAGCGCAGCCGTAGAGAAAGAAAGAAAATAATGAATAAGCACCTCTAAAAAAATTAAAAGGGCCTGAACAGACTTTTCTCCAAAGAGACCCAGATGGCCAACAAGCGTGTGAAAGGCGTACAACATCCCTTATCATCAAGTAAATGCAGATCAGAACCGCAATAAGATGTCAGCTCACACGTGTTAGAATGGCTATTATCAAAAAGACAAGAGTTAACAAGTGTTGGAGGATATAAAGAAGGGAACCCTTGTGCACTGTTGGTGGGGATGTAAAATGCTGCAGCTGTTAGGGAAGACAGTATAGGGGTTCCTCAAAATAAATTAAATACCATGTGATCTAGCAATAGCACTTTTGGATATCAGGATCCCCAAAATACATGTGCATCCCCATGTTGACTCTAACATTGCAACAGAATTGGAGACAACCTCCATGCTCACCACTGATGGATGGGTGAGAGTGAAGAAAACGTGGCGGGGCCTCCCTGCTGGTCCAGTGGCTGGGAGTCCACCAGCCAATTCAGCGGCCTTGGGTTCAATCCCTGGTCTGGGAAGATCCCACACGGGCAACTGGGCTCATGTGCCACAACTATTGAGCCAAAAATAAATAAAGAAATAAAAATTTTAAATAAAATAAATAAAATGTTAAATAAATAATTGAAAGTTGCACATTAAAAAAAAAAAAGAAAATGTGGTGGATACATACAGTTAAATGCTATTCAGCCACAGAAAAAAAGGAAATCCTATGTTAGGCTAAACACCGATGAAAACTTGAGGACATGCTAAATGAAATCAGCCGGTCACAGAAGGACAAATACTGTATGATTCCACTTACATGAGGTACCTAGAACAGTCAAACTCATAGAAACAGAAAGGAGAAGGGTGGTTGACAGGAGCTAAGGGGAGGGAAATTGCTGTCAACGAGGGTGGACTTTCAGTCAAGCAAGAGGACTAAGTTCTAAGGGTGTGCTGTATAGCACTGGGCATCCAGTTAACAATTCTGGGCCACACACTTAACATTTTGTTACAAGAACAGAACTCATGTTATGTCCTCTTTAACCACAATAAAAACAACAACCAAGTACCTTCTGGAAAGGACATCAAAACACCAAAAACCAGGAAGGCTATTGTTTCAGACTGAAGAATAGTCCTGCAAATTAAGTAGCCTAGTTCTGTGTGGGAAATGAGCCACAGCGTGCGCACGCGTGTTTGCGCACGCGTGTGTGTGCACGTGTGCGTGCGTGCGTGCGCATGCATGCGTGTGTATGCATGTGTGTGTGCGTGTGTGTGTGTGCGTGTGTTGCTTTCCATGCCCTCCCTATTTCTCATCACACCAGACGTTATGTCCGGAACTAGGGGAGGAAGTCATGGACTCTTCCTTCTCTGATCACCGCTCCACCCTCCCCTTCTTCCTTCAAGCCCCCAGCGTTTTGCACACACAGTTCTAGAAGAATATTTCTCTCCCTTACTTGTAGATGGCCCTGCATCTTCCCACTGGACTGTGAGCTCCGGAGGGCAGGGTGCAGCCCACCCTCTGTCCTGGTCTCCCCCCAACCCGTCTAACTCGCCTTGGCATCACGTGGGCCTGGCGCACACTTGGGTGAAAAGGGCATTCTGACTAAGGGGAGGCAATGCTGGCCTCGGGCCCAGGAGACCCAGAAGGACTTGGGAAGGGAAGAATGGAAACCGTTTGGAAGGAGTGTCTATAAAAGAAGCCCACCCCCAGCACCAAGACCCCTTTGTCAGGAGGGCTGGGCACCTCTCTGTCCCCCCCTCACAGCCCGGAGGCACCTCTCTGTCCCCTAGGGAGAGGCAGAGGGGACAGGGTGGGGACAAGCCGTGGAAAGAGTCCTTTCTGATAAGGCCCAGGGCTGGGACAAATGGCAGGAAGAGGCTGGCCGGGCCCTGAGAACCACAGGCAGCTGGGAGGCAGGAGGCCCCGGCCCCTCCTGGGGCCGTCCCGCTGCCTCCTCCCGCTCCCCTCTGCGCTGGCCGAGGTGTCCCGGCCCCAGCAGCCAACCACAGGGAGAGCAGGGGGTGGAGGTGGCGGCTCCTCAGACCTGGCTGCCGGAGGTAGGCTCAACGGCCACAGGCTCCCCACATGGCAGCCACCGCAGGTCCCCCAGGCCCAGGGACCCAGGTGGGGCTCCAAGGGACATGTGACAGACAGAGGGCAGCTTCTGAAGCACACGCTGGTCTTTCTGCTTGATTTTCACTAGGTCACCCCCTCCGCTGCTTAAAATCCCTCACAGTGACCCTGCGCCCTCAGCATAAGGACCGGCTGGCCAGCTCCAGGCTCCTCCGATCCCGCACTCTGTGCCTCTTGCCTCACCGTCTGGCTCCGTCTGCACACGTGTGTTAATTTGTGAGATTCTTCCAGTGTGCACGGACGCGTCTGCTTTTGCCCCTGTGGCATCCCCTCTGTGGTGCAGAGACCCTGGCTCCGGGGGCCATGCAGCGCTGTTTTGCTGATAGAATGAATGAAGAAGCTGGGGAGGAGGGTGGGGTCGTGTAGTAGCAGAGGGTCTGGCGATCAGGCAGGCTTGGGAAGACCCGTGAGCTGTGCAAGCTTGGGCAGGGCACTGCCTGGCCAGCCTCTTCCAGCCTTGGCTGGAAGATGAGTCTCAACACACCCACCTGTGAGCACAAAGCAGGGGCTTCGCTGTTCAGAGAAGATGGGTTTCCTTGCTTTGTTTCTTAAAAAAAAAAAAAAAATCCAGCCCTTTCATTTTATGGCCAGGACACATGGGGGAAGTGACTCACCTGGTCTCATCTTGGTGTTTATGTTAATCTGAACCAAACTGTTTTGGAAAGAGACTTAGCTGTCACCTGCCTACATGCAAAATGCTAGCATCTACCAACTCAGCCCTGGTGCTTCTAGGAACTTGTCCTACAGAAGATATGTTGTTTTTGGATGTGTTAGTCTGGTATTCAGAAAAAAGTACAAAACTTTGCTTTGTGCTTAGCTGCTCAGTCGTGTCCTACTCTTTGGGATCCCATGGACTGTAGCCTGCCAGTCTCCTTTCTCCATGGGGATTCTCCAGGCAAGAATACTGGTTTGGGTTGCTATGCCCTCCATCAGGGGGTCTTCCCAACCCAGGGACTGGACTCAGTTCTCCCGCATTGCAGGTGGATTCTTTACCAGCTGAGCCACCAGTGAAGCTCAATAGTAAAGGAAAAGTGAAAGTGAAGTCGATCAGTCTTGTCCGACTCTTTGCAACCCCATGGACTGTGCCCCACAAGACTCCTCCATCCACAGAATTTTCTAGGCAAGAGTATTGGAGTGGGTTGCCATTTCCTTCTCCAGGGGATCTTCCCAACACGGCGACTGAAGCCGGGTCTCCTGTCTTGCAGGTAGATGCTTTACCGTCTGAGCCACCAGGAAATCCCGTAATAGTAAAGGAGGGCATCCTTAATAAAGGAGAAAAAAAGCAAGTGGGAGAACCTTCAGTGTTTTTTAGAATCGACCACTAGGGGGCGCCTTTGAGTCAGGGGTTCCATCAGGTTAGCCTAGCGTGCGCCTGGATTTTTTTTGGCTGCTCCACGCAGCATGTACGATCTTAGTTTCCTGACCAGGGATCAAACCCTAGCCCCCTGGATCCCTATATTGGGAGTGTGGAGTTTTAACCACTGAACCACCAGGAAAGTCCCCAGAATGCCTAATTTATTTGTTTTTAAAATATTTATTTGGCGGCCTCAGGTCTTAGTTGCAGCATGTGGGATCTAGTTCCCTGACCAGGGAGCTGACCCAGGCCCTCTGCATTGGGAGTGCAGAGTCTCAGCCACTGGACCACCGGGAAAGTCCCAAGTGCCTGAACTTACAGGACAAAAATGACAATACCCAGCCCACCTCAAAGGATGTGCCAGGGTTACTTCATCTCACCTCCAGAGCTTTTGTTACAGATGGTATCTACGTCTGCTCTTCCTCACAAAAAACGCCCCTCACCAAAAAAAGAACAAAGAAAAAAAAAAAAAGAAGGCAATTTTAACTCTTTCATCCTTATATTGTTCTGCTGGGTTTATTTCTGTCCAGATCTTCATCTCTCAAAGCTTGCTGTTGTGTTTCAGTCGCTAAGTCGTGTCTGACTCTCTGTGACCCCATGGACTGCAGCACGCCAGGCTCCTCTGTCCTCCACTATCTCCCAGAATTTGCTCAAATTCATGCCCACTGAGTCAGTGATGCTATCTAGCCATCTCATCCTCTGCCACCCTCTTCTCTCAAAGCTCCTCAGTCAGAATTTGGATGGTTAGAATTTGGAACTTGACTTGTCCAACGTCCTTCATGGGCTTCGTGACAAATGGATGCTACAGATCTTGTTATTCCTGGGAACAGGTGGGGAAACCGAGGCTGGCATTGCCCATGCTGCGTAGTAGACAACAGCCCAGAGGAGAGAACCCAGATCAATTCAGAGAAACTCAGTGAGCTCAGCCCTGACCCCGAGCAGGGACCCCAGGCTTTGAGTTCCTGCTCAGCCTGCTAACCTCTCCTCTCTCTGCATTGTCGTGATTCCATGTCCCTGGACCCAATCTCTCCTGTCTGCTGGGAGCGTGCCAATCATCTCTGCCACAGGTTTGGGGCCCTCCTTGTGGGCCATGTTCACCCCCCTCCCCCTGCCACACCCCAGGGAATCCAGGCAAGGATTCCTCCCCTTGTCTGTGTGGCTAAAATATCAGAGGCTTCCCTGGTGGTCCAGTGGCCAAGACTCTGTACTCCCAATGCAGGAGGCCTGGGTTCGCTCCCTGGCTGGGGAACTGGAGCCCACAAGCTGCAGCTATGGGTTTGCATGCCACAGCTAGAAGAGGCTGCATGTCACAACTAAGACCTGATGCCGCCAAATAGATAAATATTTTAAAAAACACTTCAACCCCCAGGGTCCTTCGTACCTGACACCCTCTCCTAGGGACCCCTCTACAGCGTGGCCGGCATGCTGGGCTCAGAGGAGGAGAGGCTTGTCTAAGGTGAGCTAACCATGGCGTCCACCGCTCACCCTGCCACCCGATGACAGGAAGTGAGGACGTCTCCTCATGGAGCCCAGCCACCCACAAGCTGCTCCCGAGTTCCCAGGTGTCCAAAGGGCTTCCTCCTGCCCGGCCCCCAAGGGCTCGGGGCGTCTCCTGCAGCATCGACCCTCCTGTCGCTGCTCAGATGCCAGGACACCCCCGGCACTCACTTCTCAGCCACACCGTGCTCCAGGCACCCACAATGAGGGGCACGGGGGTGCTCCTGGCTCATTCAGGAAGCTAGTCTTTCAAGGAGGAAAAAAGAATGAAAAAAGAACCTTTTTCCTGGCCTCCAGGCTGCTTACTTACAATGACAGTTCATGAAGAACTGTGCTGTGAGTTGAAAAAAAAAAAAATCCATTTTGGAAGAGGTGGGGCCTGGAGGAGAAGGAGGCAGGAAAGAGGCAGTGACAGACTCTAGGCTGGTCTCCCGCCCCCTCTCCCCACCCTCACAGGGCGGCAGGAAGGCTTTTTAACAACACAACTGTGGTCTTGTTGTTGCTGCTTCATTAAGATCCTTCAAGCCTTTCCCACCCTCTAGGAGCAGCATGTGGTGTGATGAGCAAGGGCCCCATGGGACCTAGCACATTCATTCATTCATTCATTCAGCAAATATGTATTCAGTGCCAAGCTCTGGGCTTGGGAGAGAGACCCAAGCAGCAGCACATAAACAGACTGTCAGACTTGATGCAAGTGCCATAAGGAACAGCGGGGGAGGGGAGGAGGCAGAGGCGGGGTGGTCAGGGCAGGCGACACCAGAGCTGAGACTTGACTAAGGAGGAAGAGTTAGCCTAGGAGGCTGCAGGAGGCCGGCACTGCAGAGGCAGTGATGGGGAGGCGGGCAGGACGGAACGTGACAGGAGAAGCTGGATCCTGCAGGATGGCCTGACAGATGGGGAAACCGAGGCAGGTCCCGGTGACTTGCACATGGCCCTGGGCTAGGCAGCTGCTCCCTTCCTAACTGCCCCCACTCGAGGTACGAACTCTCTGTTCAGAGCTGAGTCGCCTGGTGCGGGTTGCGTGTCCATCGGGGGCTTCCCAGGGCAGGGCTGCATTGGCCGCCTCGGGGGCCCAGGGCCCCGTGCGTAGTAGACACTCATAGCATTTGCTGAGTTGGATCTCGGCATTGCATCTCCAGGATGCCCCCCAGTGCCTGCAAAACAGCAGGGGCCCTGAGAACGAGCAGGCTGTGCCGAGGCTGCCCTGGTCCAAGTTGCAGCCCACAGGCAGTCAGCCGCGCGGCGGCTGCACTGTGCCCGGGGGGCCCTCCTGGCTCTCACTGCTTGCTGCTGATTAGAGCTGTCATCACGATGTGGGGGCTTGGCGGGGCTGAGAGCATTGCGGGTCCCCAAAGAGCTCCAAAGCCAGCACCGCATCTGGCTTCACCGCTAATCTGCATCCCAGGAAACCCAGTACCAGTTCACACATCAAGGGCAGAAGCCAGCAGAGCCGCGCTTCAGGATGTCTTTGGTGATTGTGGGGCTGTTTGCTTAGGCAGGGGGCTGTCTAGGAGCCCCCCTCTACCTTGCTGGTGCCTGGGGAAGAAAACCCCACCCTGTGAGAGCAGGTATCCAGTAATCCATACTGGGCACCTCCGAGGTTTGGGGCCTTCTAGAAAGCTCCGCTGGGGGAAGTGTGATGGGGGTGGGTTTATCAGCTCTGGTAGAGGAACAGAAACCTCGGTTCAGGATGTGGCAGGTGTGAAAGGAAGAGGAAGTGCATGAGCTGCAGCTGGGCTCCCTCCCGAGGCCAAGGCTGTCGTCTGGGCAACCTCTGGCTTCTCCCGGTGGTGCGACAGCGTTTCTCTAGTGGCCGCCTCACCTAGAGGAACCCCGGCAGAGAAGGGGCAGCGCAGAGAAGTCCCGGGGGAGGCGCCCTGCCTCCTGTCCTCCCCCTGCTGAGATGGTCGAAGTGTCCACCCACCAAGAATGGGTGTCGGCTGCGGGTGCAGGGCCCTAGAATTCCAGGCCTGTGCTGTCTAGGAGCCAGACACGGAAAGAAGCAAGTACGGTTCAGGTGATCGGGCAGAAGCCCCATATGACACTGTGCAGTGAGGTGGAGGGGATGAGGGAGATGGCTGTCTCCACTCGGGAGCAGCAAGAGGGGTGCTGGGCGAGGTGTCACACCCGCCACAATGACAGCACCCCAGCAGTGATGGCTGCCACCGACAGGCTCACCGTGCGCCCCAAGAACGCACGCTTGTCGTCACGAATTCCTCCCACAGTTCCAGAATAGCCATGGCTCCCAGATCAGAGATGAGGAAACCGAGGCACAAAGAGGTGAGAGACTTGCCCACGGGCCCCCGGGCAGTAAGGGTGGTCTGGAAGGAGGAAGCTGGCACGTTGCTCCAGAGATGCTCCCCCAAGGCAATAGCGGCGGGGCTTCCGGCGGCAGTGTGTCTAAACCTGCCAGCTGGCCCTGTCTGACTGTCAGCATCACTAGCCCCCCTTGCTACTCTGCTCATCCCGGCCTAACAGCGTGGGGTCTCTTCCCAGGCGTGACGCAAAGACCAGGACCGGGGGCAAGGCTGACGCGGCCTGCAGACGAGCCTGGGAGGGAGACCGTGACCCAGGGGCTCCACAGTCACTCGATTTCCTCTGCTCTCCAGAGGCTGCCTCCTCTCCTCTGCCCCCACCGCCGGCGTCAGTAGCCTGCAAATCGCCAAATGCTGATGATTACTGGAGGCCCCCAATCATCTAATCAACACCTGAGAGGGAGGAAGCAGGATGTGTGTGTGCCCTAGAATCCTGGGTGTGGGTGTGGGTGTCCTAGAGCCCTGGGCATCCTTCTCTCACTGGGCATCCTTCTGAACCCTGAGGATGGAGGCAGAACGGGGGTCCTGGGCCTAGTTCTCTGAGACCTGGGCAGGCCAAGGTCACGGGACCCTTCCAGGCCAAGCAGCACCTCTCCTTCCCTGAGCTGAGCAAGCCTCACAGAGAGTGGGAGGCCCACAGGGAGATGCCCCTGATGGCCATAGCTGGCCAGGACTCTCAGGCCAGCCAGCATCCAGCCTCTTCCAAAACTCTGGGCCTTGGCGAGGTGGTTTGAGGAGGAAAATGCTGACAAGGAGCAGGGATCTCAAAAGCATCTAGTTTAAATTTTCCCTGGTCCAGATAGGGTAACAGAGGAGCAGAGAAAGGACACAGGTCACCCAGGATCACCCGGCAATTTAGACGCAAGTCCCTGACTCCCCCGTCCTCTACTTCTCACCAGTAAGAGGGGTCCTTCCTCCCAATTCACCTTCTCACAGGCTTTCTCTCCAACAGGCAAGAAGTGACATGTAAGGAATGGCTTTGGACCTCCGCAGACTGGTTTGAAGCCTCACTCCCCCACCTAATTGCTGTGTGACTTTGGGCGAATGCATTTCCTTCTCTGAGTTGATTTTCTCATCCGTAAAATGGGAAAAATAACTACTTCTTAAAGGAAAAAGGAACTTTCCTGTTTGTTCAGTGGTTAAGACTCTGTGCTTCCAATGTAGGAAGTGTAGGTGCGATCCCTGGTTGGGGGTACTAGCATCCCACATGCCGTGAGATCTTAAAAAAAAAAAAAGAGGAATAACTGCTGCTTAACGTTGTGGTGAGAATTCAGTGGAATAAGGTGTCTGTGGGATGGACCGCTCCTTCCCCTCTCACCCGCCCCCCCACCCCCGGCTGGCCTCTCTGTCTCGCTCTGTGATGGCAAATATACCCAAACTCAGAAACACACGTTCTCTGCCCGGCCTCTCTGACAGGCCTGGACATCCTCCCCCGCTGGCCTCAAGCACAGATGTGTATAAGAGACAGCTCCTGCAGCATCGTGTTCAGCCTTCATAAATCAGTATTTACGTATGGGTCGCCTGCCCTGGGGACAACAGCCCAACAGCTGAGTCAAGAAGAGCGACTACTTCACTCAATTATGAGCAAAAGTCGGTGACACAGCTTCCGAAGGGCTTTCCGTGTCATGGCCACTGGGGTCGTGGGCACTTCTTGATCTTTGGTTTCTGTATGAATAGCTGGAGGCTCCGAGGACACCTCAGTCAACATAGCTAGACACGGACCACACACAGCCAGTCCTCCAACAGAGGAAAACTAGGGGGCCCGGGAGAGGGGGCAGCAACTTGCCCCAGGTCACATGTGAGTTCAAACTGGAAGCCCACATCCTCGAACTGCCAATGATATGCCACGTTCTTCTCACTTCCCACCACTCAAACCCCGATGCACTCTCTCACTTGGGAGATAAAAGGCAGGTGACTGTCCTGCTGAAGAACTGGATTCTTTATCACAGCCCGGTGTCCCTGGGCCCTGCTTCCCTCCACCCCACCACGTTCCCATGTGCTCTCCTTCTGCAACCACTTGTTTCTCAAGCACACCAAGGGTGCCTCAGGGCCTTTGCACATGTCTGCTCCCTCTCCCTTCCATTCATTACATGTCAGGCTCCCTAGCATCCTGCAGGATTAGGTTCCGCGTCACCTCGGGGAGATCTTCCCTGACCATCACGAGAAACAGCCCCCAACACTATTCCCTAGCCTCGCATGAAAACTACTCCCATTCTAATCTATAGTACAAGTTAATCTTGTACTTCTTCACCTGTCAACTGCCTGTCTCCCCAGGGGAGAGTAAGCCTGTGAGGTTGGTTTTACTCACGATGATGTTCTCAAGGCCTCGCACAATGCTTGGTATGAAACAGGCCCTCGGTAAATATTTGTTGCATGAAAAATGAACGGTTTCTCATTGTGCACCATCAGAACCCCTCAGGCTGGCACTTAAGTCCCTTTATCTTCTGACCACACCACTAAGTTGAGCAGTTAAATGATCAGAACACATCTTCCCCGTTCATCATTCTTATTTGGTGCTCATGACAGAGGGACTCAGAAGAGCCCTGGAGGGTGAGGGTGGAGCCAGGAGCTGGTTGCCCAGGAACAGAGCCCCTCGGCGCCGCCCAGCTAAGTAGGTGCACTGACAGTCAGCAGGGCGCTGTGGGTGCTGCAGGAGGCTGTTCTCTAAAGCTGCCCTTATTTCTATTCTCTGTGCCCCCGGGAGGGGCAGAGTCGTCAAACACTCACTGCTTCATGAGAAGGGTTTCAAGCTACATCTGGGTCACCCTTCTGATCAGCTGCTGATCAGCTCTGACCCACCAGGACTCAGACCTACTTTAGAAGCTGAGGCAAACATACCCAAGTCAGAGGATCAAGGATCTCAACATTATATGTCCATTGGAATCACCCAGGGAAGGGATCCTGTGAAGACCTCAGATGCCCTGACCCCTGCCCAGTTGGGCCCATGATGATTGCACAGGTCTGTCTGAGCTTGGGCAAGGTGAGCACCCAGGGAGGTTCTGATGCAAACTGAAGGCTGTCAGTGAGTCCAGCTCTGGCCGGACACTGTAGTGATCTGAGCAGCTCTGGAAAACATTGACACCAAGCCCCTCTGTACAGAGATCCTGACTCAAGGCCTGGGGGTTTCCAAGCATTCCCTAGGGGATTCTACAGTGCTGCCACGGTTAGGAACCACTGCCCAGGTCCTTGCTTTCTAGACTGCCTTCACTGACCCAAGTCAGGAACCTGGCTCTTCTTGCAGGCGGTGGATATTAGGTGAACACTGATTGAATGTTTGCTGTGAGCTGTGCTGGACACGCCCTTGCTCTTAAAGCCTCCACTCTCACTGGGGCTGGGAGACAGCCTGGAGGGGGACCATGCCGGGGGCAGGCGGGCACTGATGCTCCTGCCCCTCTCCTGCTTAACCCCTGTCTGTGACTCCCTTTAAGACCAAGTTCTAAGGCTCACCTGGTAGGATCTGGTCCCTGACTATCTTCCCGGCCTTCTCTCCTGCGGTTCTGGTTCCCCAACACATACCCCAGGGCCTTCCTCCGCTTAAATGACCTCCAGTTCTTCCACAAGCACAAGCTTTTCCCATCTCCCTGCCAAGGGAGCTCCCGCCGTTACCCACTGCTGGGTCCTCAATCTCCCCTCGCCAGCCTTCCTCACTCCTGCTGGGCTTCACCCAGTCGGTCAGAAGGCTCCATTGGGGTTCCTAGGGCGTGTTCTGCACACTTCCTCTAGTGGGCATCTGTCATGCTGCCTCGAAGTCACTGTCCCCCTCCCGGAAAGCAAGGCTGGGTGTCCCCAGCATCTAACACAGGCACTTAAGGGTCTGGGGGAGAGGAGGGTAGCAAGGGCAAGTTGTGTTTTTGGTTTATTTTGGCCAAAGTTCTAAAGACTTCTTAGAGAATGGACAGTCTCTGGCTGGGCAGTCAGGAGACTACTCAATACCAACTCAAGGACTAGAAAGTTGCCATGAGAATGGAAATCCAGAACTTGACAGGCTAGATATTACCAAGATACCTTATCACTCGGTTAGAATCCAGACTCTGCCGTGTACCAGCTGTGGGGCTTTGGGCCAGCTATTTAACTCTCTCGAGTCTCGGTTTCCTCATCTGTACAATAGAGATAATTATAGTGCTAGCCCAGGGCTGCTGAAAGAAGTAAAACAAGCCAATGTATATAAAGCTTTTAACGCAGCAGTGCCTGGCATAAGGAATCATTCAGTAAATGCTGGCAATTATTACTGTTATTATTGCTCATGGAACACCCATGCTGAAAAAACCTTAAGAGATCATCTAAATTAACTCTTGCATTTTAGAGCCAGGGAAAAGGAAGGTCTCACTGGCTTTTCTGTCCAGGCTTGCAAAGTCAGAGCAGGACCAAGCCAATGGGGTCTCCTCCTGGGCCATCGAGGAGAGCGGGGAGGGGCTGTGGGGATCAGCTGATGTGTTGGCTGGACTCCAGCTGGACCCTGGAATGACTTGGAGTCTGACAGTCCCTACATCTCGGCTCTGTTCCAGGCCAAATCACTGAGCATATTTTAGGATCAGCGAAAACCCACAATGCCTTTGGCTGAGCACTTTCCCTCTTCTTGTGGAAGCCCAGGGGTATTTTCGAGGAAATTGAGTCCATCTGTTTCTGATTCATTTGTACTTAACTCATCACCAAGCTGTTTTGTAAGAGCCCTTTGATGTGAAAGTAGCCTTATTCCATAAGCCTCTCTAAGCTTTTATTTAGTCAACAGTAGGTAAACGGGGCTCTCCAAAGAGGCCAGAGGCAGCTTCCTCATCTCTCACAACGCACAGGCCACGTGACTTGGAAGTGTGGCCCTCAGATCCCTCTCTTCGGGCCTGTCAGGGCAAAGTGACCACGCCCTGACTCCGGACCAGTCTGGAGCTCCTGGCCACCTCTCCTCCCAGGGCGCTGTGACCCAGTGTCCTCCTCCACTCCACTGCTTGTCCACACGGATTTACAATTTTCTGTGCATTTTAAAATTTCAAGTTCCTTGAAGGTGAGTGGCAGGTGTCCTCATTCATCACGGCCCCTACCACCCCAGCACCGTGCCCTTTGCACAGTTACAGGGACCATCACTTCCAAATCAAAAACCCATGGGAAAGATCTAACAAGTATAAGGGTCCCCAAAGGGACAAAGGGATGGAATATTTGAAGTTGGGGCTGCTAAGAATGTAATGAGCAGCTCAGAGAACTGCTGATTGAATTGAGAGTCCCAGGATATGAAGGGAGAGTCTGTCTCCCCTTCTGTCTGCCGCCCAGACCAAAGCACCCACGAAGTCTCACAGCTTCTCTGTTTCATTCAGCAGAATGAAAATTAGAAATCGCTTAACTCAAGAGAACAGATGAAAACTCTTTACTAAATTCAAGGCTGAGTCACAAGATGCTCCTGAAGGGAAGCCTAGGTGTTTTAGGGGATGTCCCTAAATTTTGGCATGCTTTCAAGGCTCCACAGCCCAATCTAGAGGTGTCTCTGTTAGATGGTATGATCTTAGAGGGGGGGGTCTCCCCTGGGCTGGTCATACCCTGTGTTTATTAATGACATAGTTGGTGGTCTCTTAAATGCAGGGGGTGGTATAGCGCAGTGGCCCTCAAAGGCAGGCGTGCATCATCGTTACCCTCCGAGGGCTGGTTATCACGCAGAGCACTGGGTTATAACCCCAGAGTTCCTGACCCGTAGGACTAGTGCAGGGCCCAAGAACTTGTATTTCTCCAAAGTTCCCAGGGTATGCTCACCCTGTGGGTCCTGGGACCACACTTTGAGAACCACCAGTCTAGCCGCTCATTTAGTCCTGGGGTGAGACTATCAGGCTTGCAGCAGCCACCTACTGCCACTGAATGTGTTTTGTTTTGGTTTCCCCTTTTCTCAGAATACCAGGCTCAGTACTAAGTTACTGAGGGGGTGACGGTGCAGGCTGCGTGCCCCATGGAGACCACCTCATTCAATCCTCATAACTGGGCTTCCCTGGTAGCTCAGTGGTAAAGAAACCAGCAGTGCACCAATGCAGGAGACACGGGTTTGATCCCGGATCCAGGAAGATCCCACATGCCGTGGAACAAAAAAGCCGGGATGCCACAACTATTGAGCCTGAGCTCTAGAGCCTGGGCGTTGCAAGCACTGAGCCACAGGCTGCAGCTACTGAAATCTGCATGCCCAAGGGGCTGTGCCCCACAACAGGAGAAGTCACTGCAATGAGAAGCCTGCACACTGCAACCAGAGCGGGGCAATAATGGCTCCAGGAAGCTGGCAAGTAACATGACTAAAATCAAGCGAGACAACTGGGGCATCGCTCTAGAGATTCATGGGCTAGAGAGAAGCTGCCACAATGTTGGAGAGACCTGGAGGCTGTGAACTCCAGGCTCTGTGGGGCGGAGCTGAGCTCAGAGGCCAGGAGGTCTCTGGAGAAGGAGAAAAGCAGCCTGATGACCAAAGCCTCCAGCCATGAGAAGGAGCTGAAATTGGTTTGGCAGGAGAACCACAAGAACATGCTGCTGTCTGTGGCCACCTTCCTCTTCCTGACCCTTGTCTACGCCTCCCGGACCTGGCGAGCCTGAGATTTCTCCGGTAAGCGCAGCAATATTTAATAGAGTCCCGGAGTCATTATTTCCCTGCTCACTGAAACTAGAGAAAAGACCACGTGAGCATAGCCAAAAATAAAAAAAGAAAATTAATTATAAAAAGACCCTCACAATTACCCCGTGAGGTTGGCACTGTCTCCATTTTACCGATGGACCAGAGAGGAGAGGTAAAGCAAACCTCCTCAAGGTTGCACGCTGCTTCACCCAGGAGCGGGTGCACGGCGAGGGAGTCAAAATATTCTCACTGAGTGAATGCATCTGTGAACACAGATGGTTATTTGAACCCACGTCTAATGCCAAAGCTCAGACTCATTCCCCACACTAGCAGGAAGTGCTGAAGGAGGTTATGGAAGGTCTGGGGCGGGAAGGACTGAAGTTTTCTCTCCCTCCTTCCTCCGCTGCCACCCCCACCCCCCTCTTCCTCTCTCTATGGCTTTCTTTTCTCTGCGAAAGTAGTGATCTGACCAAAGCTTCTCTGAGCCTCCGTCAGGGTTCAGGGTCTGACCCAGGGGAGCAAAAATGAAAAGCAGTAGGGAGAAGCTGGTCCCAGAGGGGCTATGGGGGGGAAGTGGGATCACCTGCCAGAGGAGTGAAGACAAGGCCCAGTTTAAGGGCCCAGATCAGCCCCAGGGCGTCACCCGACCTCATCAGAGGTGAGGCGTCTAGAAATAATTCAGGTAGGTGGGGTGGAGGAAGTGTAGTTGTTTTGGTTGAAAAAACTAAAAAAAAAAAAAAGATGCTCTTTTTAGCAATCTAAGGGGTAGGGAAAGAGTTCTCTTTGAATTTGTCACTGTGCACCTTTCATGTATTATCTCTACAAATAGATCACACTAACTGGGCTTCCCTGCTGGCTCAATGGTAAAGAATCTGCCTGCCAACTCAGGAGATGCAGCTTCAATCCCTGGGTCAGGAAGATCCCCTGGAGAAGCAAATGACCACCCACTCCAGTATTCTTGCCTGGGAAATCCCATGGGCAGAGGAGCCTGGTGGGCTACAGTCTGTGGACTCACAGAATCAGACATGACTTGGCAACTAAACATCAAGGTTGATGCTTACATTTTGAAAAATTTAGATATTACAGATAACCAAAAGAAAAAATTCAAAACCTGTTATTCCATGGCCTAGAAATCACCACTGATAATATTTTCCTTTATATTCACTTTATCAACTTACTAACTTATTTCTATGTAAACTTTACAAGAGTAGGTTCACTTTGATCTTACTGCTTTGTAACCTGATTTTTTTTTTAGCTGTATATCATGACCAAGGTCCTTTTACTGTCTTCTTCAATATCCATTTCAATGGCTGCATGCTCGTCCATTACATACATACACCATAATGGATATACCCAATCTATTGCCTGATATTAGATTGTTTCCATTATTTGTTATATCAATTTTAGTTTATTTTGGACTAGTACACTTTATCCATTTTTGGGTTAACCATGGTTTAAAAGAGCCCCATTGGATCAAGAGATAACACAGAGTGAGGAATGAAATATTCATGGAGATGTTTCATGGATTTGATTTTGTAATACTTCTTAATTTACATTAAGTTCAATTAAAACCTTTCACATTCTATGGAATGTGAATTGTATCTTGGTAAAAAAAAAAAAATCCTTCCTAGTTGGGAGGTAGAAGCCTAAAATTCCAGCTGCTGCCATGTGACCTCACGCGGTAGAACCCTTGCTGAGCCCTTTTTCTCAGACACTGTGTAACAACATGCACCTCTGAGTGTCCTGAGGTTCAAACAAGATGATGCATCTGAAGGAATGAATGCTGTTCTCTATTCATAATCACTAAGGCAAGAAATAAGCCAGTCCAGATTTTAAAAACTGGGATGTAGCCTTAAGTCAGGGATAAAAAGGAAAAAACTACTGCCATGTCAATAATATAGAGGAATCTGAAATACATTATGCTAAGTGGAAGAAGCGAGTCACACAAGGCTGTGTACTGAGTTATTTCATTTATAGAACATTCTGGAAAAGGTAAACTGAGGGGACAGTAGTTACCAGGGCTAGGAGTGAGGGAAGGGGACCGACTGTAAAAACTCCTGAGGGGGGCTTCCGCCTGCCAACGCAGGGGACATGGATGCGATCCCTGCTCGGGGAAGATCCCACATGTTTCAGGGCAGCTAAGCCCATGCGCCACCACTACTGAGGCCCTGTGCCTGGCGCTGGTGCTCCACAACAATGAGAGGCCCAGGCGCCACAGACAAAGCCCCTGCACAGCAGTGAAGACCCAGCACAGCCAAAATTAAAATGAAAAAACAAATCTTAAAAAAAGGCCCACGAGGGGACTTTCCGGGGTGGTGCAAGTATTTCACATGTTGATTGCAGTGGCGGTTACAGTTTTCAAAACTCATTGAACTGTACCCTTAAAAAAGGATGAATTTTACTGTATGTAAATTATGTCTTAGTAACTTTGACTCCCCTCAAAAAAACAAAAAAACAATGCTTAGGGAATTCCCTGGCAGTCCAGCGGTTAGGAGTCCGCACTTTACTGCTGAGGGCCTGGGTTCAATCCCTGGTTGCATAACTAAAATTCTACAAGTCACGGAGTGAAGCCAAAAAAATTTAAAAAAAGGTCTAGTGCTTCTCAAGTATAAAGTATCATCCATCAGGCACTATCTATAGTACTTTTCATAGAAATTCTGAAATACATTTGTGAAACATGGCAAATGTAAAAAATACAATCTCGAAAAGACCAGACATACTCAGCAAAATAAGTGTTACTGGGTTGCCTTTTGGAAAGCTCATTTCTACATTCTAACAAATGCTCATGGTTGGGCAGCTGGTCTCACTGGGGAACAGCTGACCATTTGGACTATTTGAGGATTCTCCTTGTCATCATTTTTTTTTTTTTTAACATCACTAGAGGAAAAAGAAACAAGGGTGTCAGAACTGAAAGAATAGCTAACGCCCCCTTCCACCCCAACCAGGACAGCCTTTCCCCTCCAGGGAAAGAATACAGGTCTTTCTGGTTGATCTTCTCTCGGCCTGACCACTGCCATCTTAATGAACACCATGCTCCAAAAGTAAATAAAATATAAACAAGAATAACCTGCAGCCAAAAACCACCCTAACAGATCGCAGATTTCTTTTTTCTTTATTCGTGTCTTTTTTTAATTTTTACTTTATTTTGCTTTACAGTACTGTAGCAGATTTCTAATAAGAATAGGAACAAGAGGGGATCAATGCAAAGATGAAGTGCTAACAGTGAAAAAGAATCTGCTCACAGTACTTCTGTGAAACCCCTGCCCTGCAGTCTGTGGCCCTGATCAATGCGCCTGACCCAATAGCTGGTATTTGTGACGAAATTCCAATACAACCAAGGGATTGAAGTAGTTCCTGGAGTTCATGATGGAATCTGAACTACAAATGGAAGTGAGGATATAATCTCTTTCGGAGGAATAAGGTCGCTGAAAACAAAGGGTCAGTTCTCTGTACGCACAGGGCCCGGTGGAACTCTGGCCCATAGGAGGCGCTCCAAGAATGTTTGTGGAGTCAGGGAACAAGGCACTGGAAGATGGCCCCTGGAAGAAGGGTGCTCAACCCAGGCGCTTCACGCTAGAGTCATCTACGATCCATGTTAAAAATCATCAACAACCAAACCGGTTTCCCCTGATTTATTCTGAAGCCATGCAGGGAACTGCTGCATGGTCCAGGGGTTAAGATGCCATGCTCCCACGGCAGGGGGTGTGGGTTTGATCCCTGATCAGGGAACCAAGATCCCACATGCCGCAGTACAGCCGAAAACTAAAAAACAAAGCCATGCAGGTTTGTTAACAGTCTGCCGTGGAGGGTCTACACAGCGTCATTTCAAGGGTCTACACAGCCTCGTTTCAACTAACAACAGGTGAGGGGAGGGACACAGGGAGTTTGGGATTGACATGTACACACTGTTATATTTAAAATGGATAAACAATGGAGGACCTACTGTATAAGGCAGGGAACTGTGCCTTATAACGTAAGTTCCTATTCTACGTAACCGTTAGACTGTTACGTAACAATCTAAATGGGAAAAGAATTTGAAAAAAAGAATAGATACGTGTACATGGATAACTGAATCATTTTTGCTGTACTCCTGAAGCTAACGACAACATTGTTAATCAATCAACTATGCTCCAGGGACTTCCCTGGTGGCACAGTGGATGAGAATCCACCTGCCAAGGCAGGGGGCATAGGTTTGATCCCTGGTCCAGGAAGATTCCACATAACAAAGAGCAATAAGCCCAGATGCCACACTACTGGGCTCAAGCTCTGGGGCTGAGGAGCCACAACTGCTGAGCCTGCGTGTCACAGCTACTGAGGCCCGAGAACCTAGAGCCTGTGCTCTGCACCAAGAGAGGCCACAGCAATGAGAAGCCTGCACTTGGCAACGAAGACTGGCCCTGCTCAATGCAACTGGAGAAATCCGGCACAAAGCGATGAAGACCCAGAGCAGCCAAAAATAAATTAAAAAAATAAAAATGACACTCTAATATAAGTAAAAACAAAAACTAACAACAAGGCCTGTTACCCCATTACCAGACAGGGGGAGGAGGGAGTAGAGTTGACTGATATCAGGTGTTGGCATGATTGAGCTGAAAAGCAAACCTCTTATCAAGAAGTTTACACACAAGTGGGGAACAGAATTCTGGAAACAATGATATTAATTTGATAATCAAAGAGCTGACCGTTAGTCGAGCAGACATTGTGCTAAGTGGCCTGTCCAATAACGTTGAGAGGTAAGAACCATACCCATTTTATTCTTCAAAAATTTTTGGCCATGCTGGGTGGCTTGCAAGGTCTTAGTTCCCTGACCACAGATCGAACCCATGCCCCTTGCTGTGGAAGCAGAGTCTTAACCACAGGACCTCCCAGGGAGTCCAAGAACTGTACCCATTTTATTATTTTTTTTATTTGGCTGCACTGTGTCTTCGTTGCTGCATATGGGATCTAGTTCCCCAACCAGGGATCGAACCTGGGCCCCCTGCATTAGGAGCTGAGTCTTAGCCACTGGACCACAAGGAAGTCCCATATGCCCATTTTAAAAAGAGGAAACTAAGGTTGAGAGGTGAGGAGCTTGCCTGAGGTCACACAGGCAGTGAGTAGAGGGGCCGGGAAAGGAACCCGAGAGATGTGACTCCAGGACCGCACTCCGGGCCCCTGCAGCCCAGCTATGGGGAGCCGAGGCCTGGAGCTGTCAGGGAAGGCTCTCAGACCTGTCAAGGATGCTACATCTAGAGGCGTGGGGAAGCACTGGATCCCAAGGGCAGGAGAGGCCGAGGGCCCCGTGGTGGACCAGACCCTCCGGTATAGGACCTTGCCAAGAGGCAGTGGAGGCAGAGCTGTGGGAGACACAAGCAGGGCCAGACTGTCAGGCTTTCGCACTTCATCCAGGACCCTGGCAGAGCCATGAGCCTTTGGATCTGTTGGTTGACGGGAGTCTTGCCCAGGAGAATGCTCACGTAGGGACAGGCCAGGCTACAGAAGCTGGAAAGCTGAGAACTGGGGTGGAGCCCACAGGAAGCCACTGTGGTGGTGCAGGTGGGTAGAAGCCTGAACAGGACAGGGCCAGGAACTCCTGGGTCAGAATCCACCCGGTGGAGCCAGGCTCAGGCCTCACAGAGCATCTGATGCAAACCAGCCCTGGGTAGGTCGCTGGGCTGATCCTCTTGGGTCTTGGGGGCATAGGTTTGATCCCTGGTCCAGGAAGATTCCACATAACAAAGAGCAATAAGCCCAGATGCCACACTACTGGGCTCAAGCTCTGGGGCTGAGGAGCCACAACTGCTGAGCCTGCGTGTCACAGCTACTGAGGCCCGAGAACCTAGAGCCTGTGCTCTGCACCAAGAGAGGCCACAGCAATGAGAAGCCTGCACTTGGCAACGAAGACTGGCCCTGCTCAATGCAACTGGAGAAATCCGGCACAAAGCGATGAAGACCCAGAGCAGCCAAAAATAAATTAAAAAAATAAAAATGACACTCTAATATAAGTAAAAACAAAAACTAACAACAAGGCCTGTTACCCCATTACCAGACAGGGGGAGGAGGGAGTAGAGTTGACTGATATCAGGTGTTGGCATGATTGAGCTGAAAAGCAAACCTCTTATCAAGAAGTTTACACACAAGTGGGGAACAGAATTCTGGAAACAATGATATTAATTTGATAATCAAAGAGCTGACCGTTAGTCGAGCAGACATTGTGCTAAGTGGCCTGTCCAATAACGTTGAGAGGTAAGAACCATACCCATTTTATTCTTCAAAAATTTTTGGCCATGCTGGGTGGCTTGCAAGGTCTTAGTTCCCTGACCACAGATCGAACCCATGCCCCTTGCTGTGGAAGCAGAGTCTTAACCACAGGACCTCCCAGGGAGTCCAAGAACTGTACCCATTTTATTATTTTTTTTATTTGGCTGCACTGTGTCTTCGTTGCTGCATATGGGATCTAGTTCCCCAACCAGGGATCGAACCTGGGCCCCCTGCATTAGGAGCTGAGTCTTAGCCACTGGACCACAAGGAAGTCCCATATGCCCATTTTAAAAAGAGGAAACTAAGGTTGAGAGGTGAGGAGCTTGCCTGAGGTCACACAGGCAGTGAGTAGAGGGGCCGGGAAAGGAACCCGAGAGATGTGACTCCAGGACCGCACTCCGGGCCCCTGCAGCCCAGCTATGGGGAGCCGAGGCCTGGAGCTGTCAGGGAAGGCTCTCAGACCTGTCAAGGATGCTACATCTAGAGGCGTGGGGAAGCACTGGATCCCAAGGGCAGGAGAGGCCGAGGGCCCCGTGGTGGACCAGACCCTCCGGTATAGGACCTTGCCAAGAGGCAGTGGAGGCAGAGCTGTGGGAGACACAAGCAGGGCCAGACTGTCAGGCTTTCGCACTTCATCCAGGACCCTGGCAGAGCCATGAGCCTTTGGATCTGTTGGTTGACGGGAGTCTTGCCCAGGAGAATGCTCACGTAGGGACAGGCCAGGCTACAGAAGCTGGAAAGCTGAGAACTGGGGTGGAGCCCACAGGAAGCCACTGTGGTGGTGCAGGTGGGTAGGAGCCTGAACAGGACAGGGCCAGGAACTCCTGGGTCAGAATCCACCCGGTGGAGCCAGGCTCAGGCCTCACAGAGCATCTGATGCAAACCAGCCCTGGGTAGGTCGCTGGGCTGATCCTCTTGGGTCTCTCAGGATTCTGTTTCTGAACCAGGCAGACTCCATTGTTCACAGGGCAGCCTAGACCACTGGCCAGCAACCAATTTTGCTCTCTAGTCTGTTTCCCCTTCGGTGATATGAATGGATTTAATTAGACTGCACTTTAGGTAACTTCCTGTTTTGACATTCTGTGAATTCTTTTTACGTTAGATTCCTATGGTGTCAGGTACATGAAACCTCATGGACACATTTGTAAGTTCTGTTCAAAGGCACTGACTTGCTCTTCTTTGGGACCTGTGGGCAGTGATCTTCATAAACTGGAACAGGGTTTCCCTGGTAGTTCAGCTGTAAAGAATCTGCCTACATCACGGGAGACCTGGGTTCAATCCCTGGGTCAGGAAGATCCCCTGGAGAAGGGAATGGCAGGCCACTCCAGCATTCTTGCCTGGAGAATTCCATGGACAGAAGAGCCTGGCAGGATACATACAGTCCACGGGGTCGCAAAGAGTCGGACACAACTGAGCGAGTCACACACATACTGAAGAGGTGAGTTTGGCACTATGATGGTTTGGTTTGTGTGTTAACTTGGCTGAGCCACTGTGCCCAGATATTTGGCCAAACATTGTTCTGGATGTTTCTATAAAGGTGTTTTGGGGATGAGATTAACATTTAAATTTGTGGACTTAAAATCAGAGTAAAGTAGATTTCCCTGCATAATGTGGGTGGGCCTCATCCAATCAGCTGAAGGTCTTATTAGACCAAAGACTGACTCCCATGCCTCCTCCCAGCAAGAAGGAATTGTGTCAGCAGACTCCCTCTGCCTTGGATCTGCAGCTTGTCCCTGGGTCTCAGGCCAGCCAGCCTACCCTACAGATTTTGGATTTACCAAACCTCCATAATCCTGTGAGCCAGTTCTTAAAACAAATCAATCCTCTCCTTCTCTTTCTCTCTCTCTCTCTCACACACACAGCTGGTTCTGCTCCCTGGAGAACACTAATACCTGCACTATTTATCAAAATTGCAAATGCCAGTTAAAACCCAGCCCCACATCAGAATATGCTGTAGTCACAGAAAATGATGCAGTCTATTTATGTACTGACATGGAAGGATCTCCAAGATATATTAAGAATAATGTGTACAGTGTGCAAACAACAAAAATATTAAACTTTCTATTGCTTACATGTGGGGGCGGGGGGGACTCTGGAAGGATAGCTAAGAAACTAACAGCAGGGTTACCTGTTGGAGGAGGGCAGTGGGGTAACCGAGTAAGGGGAAACCAGGAAGAGGGGCTTTTTGCTTTATTCTTTCTACATTCTTTGATAAATGAACATAGTCTTTGACCCAGCAATTCCACATCCATATGTTGGTGGCTCAGTTGGTAAAGAATCCACCTGCAATATGGGAGACCTGGGTTCGATCACTGGGTTGGGAAGATTCCCTGGAGAAGGGAACGGTTACTCACTCCAGTATTCTGACTTGGAGAATTCCATGCACTATATAGTCCATGGGGTCACAAAGAGTAGGAGGAGACTGAGCGACTTTCACTTTCATTTTCATGTTTACCTTATAAATACACTTCCCCTCATGCAAAATGGTATTATATATATTAGAAAAAAACATCCAGGGGATTTCCTTGGTGGTCCAGTGGCTGAGAATCCACAATCCCAATGCAGGAGACCCAGCTTTGACCCCTGGTTTCAGGGAACTATTAATAGATCTCACATGCCGCAAAAGATCCTGAGCGCCACAACTAAGACCCAGTGCAGCCAAAGAAGTAAAACAAAAATAAATATTTTTAAAAAATTCAGTTGTAGCATCGTTCATAAGAGAAGAATGGAAAGCACCTAAATACCCATCAGCAGGAAAGCGGTTAAATAAATCATCCATTTGTTACAAAGAATGAGGCTGCTCTCTTTGTTCTGATGTGATTTCCAAATGAAGTGGGAAAGAGCAAGATGCAGGATGCTGTGTGTATAGGATGCTACCATTTGTGTGGGAAGAAAAGTCAAATTCTATGCCTATATATTTGCAAATGCATGATCACAGAATAAACTAAAGACAGGGCTTCTCTACAGGGAGGGGAACTAGGTAAGTGGGGAGTGGGCAGGAGAAGGAATTACTTTACATTGTAGTTTTTGAATCATGGGCATGTATTATACATTCAGAACTTAAAAAATTTCTGAGGTGGAGGGAAGAAGTAGGAGGAGGAGAAGTCAGGTTGGTACTAAAGTTATCTGAACACAAAGTATTCATCTACTCTACTTTTCATATTTTTGACCTGAGTTTCCCCTGAACTGCTCTTACAAACGTCTACTTGGGACTACAGTGAATTTCACTGAAGACCCAGGGCCCTCACTAAAACCAGGAAGATAACTTTTGAAGATGAGAGCAATAGTTCTCTGCAAGGGAAATGACTCTTTAATCCATGCACACAGACAAGCAGATGCAGACCTGTTCTTCAGAATCTTCTTTATTCTCCATCTAACCACCACAGGTCAGCTTGAACCAAAACAAGCTGAAGTAACCTCAAAAGGCCCGCCTCATTACATACAAGGGGCAAAACCTGAAGTGAAGCCTGTTTTTTCTTTTTTTCAGAGCAGACCCACCCCATACTTTTACATAGGTGTCCACTAAAGACAGATCAGCAAGGCCCCACCACCACAAACTCCTGTAGGAACTCTGCTGGGAGCTCCCTTTGGGTCATTCATGGAATCCACCTCTTCCGTAGTCATAAACAAGCCCTTGCTGTCTTGTGGGAAGGTCATCAGTGTTGATATCTTGAGCAACAGACCATTTGTGTACTCTGGAGCTTTGAAGGGGAGGTGACTTGACTTACCTCCTCCCCTGCATCTGAGATGCAATCACCTTTCTGAATATCTAAACAGTGACCTGGGAGATAGGTGGTGGAGGGTGCCTCATGAAGACTCTTCAGGGTCATCCTGTCCGGGTTCCTTAGGTACTTAATCTTTTTTTTTTTTTTTTTTTTTCAGAAACTTTGCACCTGGGCTCCCAAGAGGCAGGCAGGCCCAGAGGAGAGGCCACAGGCCTGGGAGCCCAGCAGCCTCTCAGAGCAGGTCACCGGGAAAGAGGAGGAGGGGGCAGGGAGGGGGCAAGGTGGAGATGCAAGGTGGGGATAGAAATCAGCTGAAACACTCCATGCTGGTTCTAACTCGCTCCATCTCGTGCAGGAAGCTGTAGAACTGAGGCAAGGTTAATTCTGGGGAGAGAAAACGCGGCTTCAGGTAAATGTTTCCAACTCCACAGAATCATCCAAGAAAATGAATTTACACCCAGCGACTTCCTTTTTATTTTTTGACTTAATACCTCTAAGCAGTTCTGGATGGGTAATTGACCATAATAAAGAACTGAAGCCTTGAACACAGAAAGTTCTCAGCTCCATTAAAAAAAAAGAAAGTGGAGGGGGGGGATTTTAAATGGCATTAACTCTCCAACACAAAGGGATGAAAGAATGCCATTCAGGACAGCTGATGTGATTCCCATAGCCCCAGAGCCTCTTGCTCTTAGATATTCACCATTCCTACCCCAAGCTTCCCTGATAGCTCAGTTGGAAAAGAATCCGCCTGCAATGCAGGAGACCCCAGTTTGATTCCTGGGTCAGAAGATCTGCTGGAGAAGGGATAGGCTACCCATTGATCTGCTGGAGAAGGGAGAGGCTACCTACTCCAGTATTCTTGGGCTTCTCTTGTGGTTCAGCTGGTAAAGAATCCGCCTGCTATGTGAGAGACCTGGGTTCGATCCCTGGGTTGGGAAGATCCCCTGGAGAAGGGAAAGGCTACCCACTCCAGTATTCTGGACTGGAGAATTCCACGGACTGTATAGTTCATGGGGTCGCAAAGAGTCGGACACAACTGAGCGACTTTCACTTACATAACTACTCCACCCTTGCCCTTTAGCAAAAAGTTCATTAACTGTGGGGTCTCCAACTTGCTAATGGTTTATCATTTAGGAGAGCAAAGGTGGAAGAATGGAGATTCCATAGTCCGATTATGACTTTTTTTAATGGAAAAATGATTAGTGGTGGGCTTCAGGAGCCTAAGGAGAAGGAAATGGCAACCCACTCGAGTATCCTTGCCTGGACAATCTCATGGACACAGGAGCCTGGTGGACTGCAGTCCACGGGGTCGCAAAGAGTCGGGCACGACTGAGCAACTCACACACACTCAGGAGCCTAATGACTGAAGAAAACATGGAAAAAGTGGAAGTATTCAAATGGGAATTTGGACTCACCTATGTATACATTTTCAGTTTGATTTCCTTTCTTAACGACCAACTTTAACTGAGCCAAAAAAGGAAAAAAAGAAATAAAACATTTAAATTAAAACGATGACAACCGGGCAAAGAAATTCCTGAAACCTGAACTTTCACAGAAACATCAAACCATCCAGTGTCTTGAAAGTTACTCGAGAGCTGTCTAGATTGTCCAACACCAAAACTTCTAACAATTCCATGATGACAGGAACAATCAAAACTTCCAAGAACAACATCCAGATCCTATTCATCTGAAAGTAAGCGTGTTAGTAACTACATCTTTGGCTGATCACATTGCTCTGAAATACACAAGGCACTTCAGTGGAACATCGGTTTAACTGGATATTAAAGAAACCCAAGGCAGATTTGGTGGCTTAGATGGTAAAGAATCTGCCTGCAGTGCAGGAGACCCAGGTTCAATCCCCAGGTGGGGAAGAACCCCTGGAGGAGGGAATGGCAACCTACTCCAGTATTATTGCCTGGGAAATCCCAAGGATAAAGGAGCCTGGAGGGCTACAGTCCATGGGGTTGCAAAGAGCTAGACATGACTGAGTGAGTAACTGCATTAGAATATTGTAGAATGTGAGGGCTTCCCTGGTAGCTCAGAGGTTAAAGCATCTGTCTGCAATGCAGGAGACCTAGGTTCAATCCCTGGGTCAGGAAGATCCTCTGGAGAAGGAAATGGCAACATTCCAGTATTCTTGCCTGGAGAATCCCATGGACGGAGGAGCCTGGTGGGCTACAGTCCTCGGGGTTGCAAAGAGTCGGACATGACTGAGCGACTTCACTTTCACTTTTCATTGTAAAATGTACATTTAATACTTTATAACCAAGTCAAAAATCTCCCAATTTTCAGAGATCAGAAAAAGACTTACTTGTAAAAAAATACTTCCTACTTTTTCCAGTTCGCTGCTCCCAGACGTCACTGTGACACAAAAGAGAAAAACAGTAAGTGGCCGGTTGAGGATCAACTCTGAAGAGCCCAATCTTGCAAGCTGTAAAGCAGAAGCCATGTGGAGGCCAGGATGAAGACAGCAGAATGTGCTTTTCAGGAGGTGAACTCACAGACAGCCGTGGGCAGCAAGAGCTGTGGAATGGACAGTGACACAGGGAAGCAGCTGCTGGACCCGACAATCTTAGGGGAGCAAGGATCCCGCTTCCCCAGTGAAGCCATCTGAGAGCCTCTGCCACCCAACCCTGCATCATCCAAGTGACCCAGGACTGGCTCTAACTGGTTACCTCCAAATTTCCATTCCATATCTACAAGCTGGTTAATCATCAGAGTCTGACCTATGGCCCATCGAGCGAGGGTGGGGGCATTCTGCTTCCACTGGAACAAAAGCAGAAAGCCAAAGTCATCACAATGGAAAAAAAAAGAAAAAAAAAAACCCTCTTTATTCCACCCCCAATGCAGCGTGTTTAGTCTTTACACAGACATGGGCAGAGTGCAGAGGCACTGTGTGCACAGTGGGCTCGGCCTGTGTGCACAGATCCGGGTGGAGAGGGGCAGCAGGAATCTTCTTTTATTCCAAGATTTAATCCAGGTTGGAACAAAAACTGTATGGTATTTATATTTAGTCAAATCAGAGGGAAAATATTAGATGCACTGAAGAGTGTTTTCATGCATGTATGTCATCCACATGAAACCAAGTGAAAAACTTTAAGCTGGGGAACGACATATGATGATTGATGGTTTTTCTTTGGTCGGTGTTTTCCATTTGTATGTTTTCAGGAAATAAAAGCAAACAACCTTAAAACACACTTTGATTAAGAGGGATTCTGATACCTTTTCAGAAAAGTAGATGGCTTTCTCCTCACTGAGACCTGGAAGAGAACAGAAGGGAGACATGACCACAGGGAAGGGCCGCAAGGCCTGTCACCGAGCAACCTGGGGCGGTCACCTACCCAGAGTCATGAAGTCGGCCCGGACCTGCTCGGCTGTGAGACCCTTCTTCAAGGCACCTGGGAGAAGAGAAAAACCAGTCAGAAAGAGCAAATCAATCAATCTACTGGCAGGAAGCATTTAATGGGCACAACTTAAGTGACAGGGATGACAAAGGGAACACACCGACTCAGCTCACTAGGCGTGATCTCGGTCCAGCCAGGCAGGAAGGAGATGAGGGGCAACAGGCAGCACGTTTTAGAGGGTGTTTTCAGGCAGATTCCTGAGTAGCTCAAACGGCAAAGAATCTGCCTGCAATGTGGGAAATCTGGGTTCAATCCCTGGGTCGGGAAGATCCCTGGAGAAGGGCATGGCAACACACTCCAGTATTCTTCCATGGACAGAGGAGCCTGGCGGGCTGCAGTCCATGGGGTCGCAAAGAGTCTGACACAACTGAGCAACTTTCACTTCACTTTAGGTGCCACACAAGCATTGGCCCCTCCAGAAAGTATAGATGAAGTTACAGACAAAAGAAAAGACTGTCTGGACTTGGGGAGGGGGTGACTCATCTGAGGAGATAAGGCCACAGACTCCTGGAGCCAAGTGGGGGAGTTCAAGGTCAGGTGGGCACAGGGGTAACAGCCTGAAGCTGGCACTGTGCCATCTGTAACCACCGAACACATGAGGCTCTTTTTCTTTTTTGGCCTTGCCACGTGGACTGTGGGATTTTAGTTCCTTGACCAGGGATGGAACCCAGGCCCTCATTAGTGCAAGTGCCAAGTACTAACTACTGGATCTCCAGGGAATTCCCCTCTTTAACTGTTAATGAACTAAAATGAAAGGAAATGTAGTGTTCTGTTCCTCAGCTGCACCAGCTGTTCCAAGTGCTCAGGAGCCACACAGGCTCAGTGGTTACAGCACCGGTTAGGGCGGATTACAGAGCATTCTTGTCTCCATACGGGACAGCCTGCCCCAGAAGGTCAGCCCTCAGGAAGCAAACGCAGATGGACGAAGCAGTTCAACCTCTGCAGTTGCCAAGTCACTTGCAGAGGGGCTGTCCAGCCCGCCCCCCTCAGGAGCCCTGAGAAACCCCGCCCTCCTACTCTGTCCCCGCACCCACCTCCTTTGTTCCGCTGGAAGGCTCCCATTTCTGAAAATAAAGTGCTCCCAGCCATCCGGGCTTCTCAACACTCAACCTGCAGGCTACAGCCTCCAGTCACGATCTGGCAACAGCTTTAAAATTTTCCACTTCTTAGTCCTTCAGAAGATGACTCATCAAAGTATAAGAAGTTGTCCACCATGGTCCAGGGAGGGCCCTGAAGTAACACCCTAAACCCGAGCCCTCACCCCCATCCCACTCCAGAGAAACAATCTGAAAGGCTGTTGTCCCCTGCAAAATCAACGGTGTCAACAAAGGGAGGAAACCTTTTATCTCCAAAATCAGACTGAGCAAGGAAGCCAAAGGGAAATAAAAAAAAAGGCGAGACCCCAGGAAACCTTGGCCATAAAGGCTCTCCAAGAAGGCTGTCGTGGCCAGACACTCCAATCAGCTCTTGTGTGCCATTCCTTAGTTTATATCCAGTTCAAATCCAACATTCTGTCTGATGATCCCCAAATACTCAGAGGTGGAGAATACCATTGTAACTTTTAATTTACCAAGAAATTAAAGGTGAGAAAGGTTCAGCTTTGTGGGGAGAGGATTTGGCAAATCCAGAGTTAACTTCACTGCTAAGAGCTCACCTACAGCTCTGCCCCTCCATACACTGAGATCTGCGAGGGAAGCTCCTTAGCAGTGTGGGCAGGAGATGAAAACTCAGAAACAGTACACGGATTCTGGTGTGTCCGAAACAGTACACGGATTCTGGTGTGTCCACACAAGTAGCCTGGGCGCCAAGGTGATTTTGTTAAAACTTAAGTCAGACCGTGTCTCCTCTCTGCTCAAAACCCTCGAGCAGCTCCTGTTCCACTCACTGTAAATCCCAAAGTTCTCACAGTGCCCTGTGGATCTGTCCTTCTGTAGAACCCTCTGCTCTCTCCCTCGCTTACTCAGTTTTTCCCATTATTTACTAGGCAGGTTCCTACCTCCATGCGTTCACCCTCGCAGTTCCTCCTGCAGGAAACACGCTTCCTCAAATCTGCACATGCTCACTCCTCACTTTGCTCAGGAATCTGCTTGAATTGCACCTCCTCTGAAAGGGTCCCTGACCAATCTTCAAGTGTCCTTTTCTACATGGCAATTTATAACTACCCAACTTCATGCTACATATTTATTGTCAATTTTCTCACAAAAGTCAGTTTGTTGAGAACAAGGATTTGGTCCGTTTTGCCCACTGCTGTGTCCCAAGTTACTAAAAAAAAAAAAAAAAATGGCAGGCACTGTTTGTTGGTTGGCCCTCAACTCATTAAACACATGCTGAATCAAAGAATCTGTACAATGGAATGCTATACAACCTTTAAAAATAAGGTAGCTCCTGACCTGCCTATTTGAAAAATATAATTAAAAGAAAAGAAAAGGTATGAACAGTCTGCTTAGTGTGGTCCCTTTTGCATAAATAAAGAAGGGTATATTATCTATTCTTCAGTTCAGTTCAGTTGCTCAGTTGTGTCCGACTCTTTGCAACCCCAGGCAAATTGCAAATTGCAAATTTGCAGCACACCAGGCCTCCCTGTCCATCACCAACTCCCGGAGTTCATTCAAACTCATGACCATCGAGTCGGTACTTATAGCTTTAATTATATGCTTATCGTATGGCTAAATTGAGAGATGTAAGGTACATTTTTGGTGAACATAACCATAAAACAGAGGATACCTTTGAGCAAAGGGACTGGGTGGGACTTTTTTTCCTTGGTGTCATTTAAAAACATCCTAGCTGCATGTTATTTCTTTTTTAATAGAAGGCAGTAAAATTATGAGTCATTTTTGTTTTCTTTCTTGGGCTTCTCTATAATTAAAAAAAAAAAAAAAAAGCCCCTCCCTTCCAAGAAAAAAGGTTAAACGTATTGCCCAGGGCCATACAGCAGGCAAGTAGCAGAGAAAGTAGCTTATGGGGCAGTTGACCCCCAAATTCAGGCTCTTTCTATTCCAGGTCATTCTGAGATGCTGCCGGGGAGTAAGACGAGGCCACAACCGGACAGTGACCGACAACTGAGGCTACCGAGCTGCAGGGGCCGAAGCAAGCTCTCTGTCCTGATGGCACCTCACTACCTGAGACAGGCAGGAGCCAGACTTTAGAAACATACATAGAGGGACTTCCCAGGTGGTCCAGTGGCTAAGACACTCCCAATGCAGCGGCCCTGGATTCAAACCTTGGTCAGGGAACTAGATCCAACGTCTCAACTAAGAGTTTGCATGCTGCAACTACAACCCAGGGCAGCCAAATAGATGAATAAATGTTTTTTTTTTTTAAAAAAAACATGATATTAAAAAAGGAGAAATACACATATTTGCATCGCTAGGCCTCAAGCCCTTAGCTTCTTTTTCAGCTTTTTTCTTTGGTGATTCCTCTGTCTTGTAAGCACAAGACGGGGCTGCAGCCTTGACCCCATGTCAGAAAAATCTGAACTCCAGGACTGCAGTCACTAGAACATGTCACTAGGGTAAATCTGAGAATGTCCTTTAAATACAGATAACCATCTGGGATGGTTTATAAGTCCTTGAGCTCCACTTTTCACTGGAACAGTTGCCTTAGGCAAACCCCCACTGCCATCAAATAGTGTAAGTGACAAAGAAGAGGGTTTCAGGAAACGGCTAGAAAGTTAGCAAACACTATTCTTCTAGCCAAAACCTTCGCAAGCTTATTCAGAGTAGTAAGGAAGTCCAAGGAACAGAACTAAGCCTTGGTCAATCAGATGGGAGAGCATGTGAGCCCCATTCATTCAGTGATTATAAAAAAAAAAAAAAGAGACAACAGAAACCACCAACCAGTGGAGACCTCCCTGGTGGTCCAGTGGTTAAGAATTCTCCTGCAAAGCAGGGAACATGAGTTTGATCCCTGGTCTGGGAAGATTCCACATGTTGAGGAGCAAATAAGCCTGTGCACCACAAGAAAATCTGTTCGCATGATGAAACTAAGACCTGACGGAGCCAAATAAATAAATGAATAAATAACAACCAGTTACTGGGTACCCACAAGGGCCAGATATTAAAGTAAAAACCAGCTTAAATTATGTCCCTCCTGTGAAGTTATCTGTAATCTTTTCTCGGTGACAACTCATAATAATAATGACAATACTAACAGCAATGTAGCTACTACCACTTACTATTGAAGCAAGCACTTTTTATATTTATCTTTCTCCATTTTTTTAAAAGAAATTCTTTAAAAATTATTGATATTTTTTTGGCTGCACTGCATGGCTTGTGGGATATTAGTTCCCTGACCACAGACTGAACGGGACCCCTGTCCTGAAAGTGCCAAATTTAACCACTGGGTCGCCATCTTTCTCCACTCTTGAAACAATGTATGACCTACTAGTATTAGCTCCATTTTATTCCTGAAGAAACTGATCCTCAGAGTGGTTACATGACTTGGCTCAAGGTCTCAGAGGTGTGAGGTAAGCATACAAATGCAGGAACCAAATGCAAGGTGGGGGCCTTATCTGGATCTTAATGAGAACACTGACAAACAAAATGGATGAGACAGTGGGGAAGTTTGAATTCTGACTTTGTATTTTAATTTTAGATAGGATCATTGCATAGTGGTTTGATAAGGAAGAGAAAGTCCTTTATGTTTTAGAGATACATAACTAGGAATTGAATGAAATGATACGATGTCTGAGATTTGTTTAAAAATAATCCAGTTTGGAGAGCAATGAGTTGAAGTAGGCAGGGCACAGGTGAAGCAATCTGGACATGAGTTGATAAATCAGGTTTTTTTTTTAAGAGAACAATTCTTCGTGGACTTATTTTTATTTATTTGTTTATTTTAGTTGTGCTGGGACTTTGCTGCTGTGAGGGCTTTTCTCTAGCTGCAGCAAGCAGGGGATACTCTTTAGTTGCGGTGCTTGGTGGCTTCTCTTGCTGCAGAGCATGGGCTCTAAGGCACATGGCTTCAGTAGCGGCAGTTACCAGGCGCTAAAGCCCAGGCTCAACTGCTCCACTGCATGTGGGATCTTCCCAATCCAGGAATCGAACCCAAGTCTCCTGCATTGTCAGGTGGATTTTTTACCATTGAGCCACAAGGGAAGCCCTCAGGTGCTTTTAAGAATTACATACTAAATAGTAAAAGAAAAACGTTAAAAAAACCCCAACAAACCCACAAGCTTTGAGCTAATCAAGGAGGGTGCAGCAACAGCTTTTCATCTATAAGATCTAAAGCAAGTCACTTCCCCTCTCTGCTGCTGCTGCTGCTAAGTCGCTTCAGTCGTGTCTGACTCTGTGCGACCCCACAGACGGCAGCCCACCGGGCTCTGGCGTCCCTGGGATTCTCCAGGCAAGAATACTGGAGTGGGTTGCCATTTCCTTCTCCAATGCATGAAAGTGAAAAGGGAAAGTGAAGTCGCTCAGTCGTGTCCGACTCTTCACGACCCCATGGACTGCAGCCTACCAGGCTCCTCCGTCCGTGGGATTTTCCAGGCAAGAGTACTGGAGTGGGTTGCCACTGCCCTCTCCTTCCCCACTCTAGGGCTCTGTTTCTTTATCTCCAAGACAAAGATCAGACTAGATCAGCACGTTACAAAGCTTTTACTTAACCCTCCCCCTGTGCACTCACTCCTGCCCCCAAAAGAAGAGTTCCAGGGTTAACTGTTTCGCAGATACTGGTTAAGCAGGTTAACCAGTTTACTGCAGGGCTTTTCAGAGACTGAGATATGTTAATGTGTGTGTGAATCTCCAAGATTCCAAGACTGGGAGGTGCAGGGACAGAACTTTATGACCCTGCTTGGCCACTGAAGTCTTTTCTGGATGAAAACACCAATTTGGGGAAGACCGATCTGGAAGGTCTTTGGGGTCCTTTGAACTCCAATAGGCCATACCAGGATGAAGGAAGGAGAAGGCAATGAGGGCACTTTCAGACTAGACAGGGGAAGGCCTTGAAGGCCACGTTAAGGACTACAGAGTCCATTAGGTAAAGTGAACAGTTGAGAGGAGCAGCAGGGTCCAAGCTGTTCTATATTCCTGGGCAAACTAGAATCTGGCTGGGAGAACAGAAGTGGAGAGGCTGCTGCCATAACAAGGCATGAAGGGCCAGGAATTTGTTCTGGGATGGCAGCCTTTGGGACTGAAAAGATAATCCTTCATCAGGCCAAGGGATGAGGAAGAGGCCAAGAGACTTACAAGCTACCTCAGATGATTAGCAGATGCTCTGGAAGAAATGCAGAATTATTGAACTCTGTAGGAAGGGAAAAGTCAGATTGTATGAGAACAACAAAAAAAAGAGTAAAACAAACAGAAACTGTTGAGAGCTACTGAGGAGTTCGGCAAACTTGAGACTTCAACTCTACAACTTGAAAAGTCTGAAAAGCTTTGGGGCATGACATCACCAATTGGAAGGACATGAGTTTGAGCAAGCTCCAGGAGTTGGTGATGGACAAGGAAGTCTGGTGTGCTACAGTTCATGGGGTTGCAAAGAATTGGACATGACTGCCTGAATGAACTGAACTGAACTGAATTAAACAATCAAGAGAATTCATATCCTCTCCATTGAGGGAAGGGATGTTTTATCTGACGATTTGACATCGAGGCACATAAGAGAAACTAACTGAACTATCAATAAACAATGCAGGGCTTTCCAGGTGGCTCAGTGGTAAAGAATCTGCCTGTCAGTGCAGGAGACACCAGCTTCATCCCTGGTCCGGAAAGATCCCACACGCTGTGGAGCAACTAAGCCCGTGAGCCACAACTATTAAGCCTGTGCTCTAGAGCCGGGAACCACAGCTACCTAGCCTGGGTGCTGAAACTACTGAAGCCTGTGCGCCTAGAGCCTGTGCTCCACAACCACAGAAGCCACGACAATGAGAAGCCCATATGGCGCAACCAGAGGGGAGCCCCTGCTCACCCCAACTAGAGAAAGGTTATACAGCAACGAAGATCCAGCACAGCCAAAAATAAATAAATGAGCAGTGTAAAGTTCAGCAGGCATGGTATTAAGTGCCTTATGGATACTAACTCATTTATTCCTAAAGCCATCACCATAAACTGTTCTCACTACTCTGTTTTTCAGATAGAAACTGAGGCCCCAAGAGGCTGATTTGTCCAAGGCCAAATAGCTACCTAAAGTGATATGCCCAAGACTCAAATCCAGGTGAGCCTGCTAAGCCCGTCCCTGGAACTCAGCACACCTCAGTGTTCTCTGGACCTACAGAAAACGGTCTGCTATAAACACTGCTCATCAATTCTGCTTGAAGAATATACACCCAACATCCCCTGGGAGGGTCACAGGGTCTCCCAAGTTCAGCTCAAGTCACTCAGCATGAATCAAAAGCTCCTGTTCTATGTCATCATTTTACTTGTAACTGTGGCTTAGGAAAGTAGTACAGACCTGCCCATGACTTCAAGGAACTATCTGTTAGGACCACGAGATGGATACATACAAAACAGCATGATCAACAGAAGACTAAATGATTGTGCTCCAAAAAGGGCTGCAGATAAAAGAATCTATCTCAGTTGCGGAGCGGAAGGGGAGGTCATCATGGATTGAGATGGTTTGGGAAGACTTTCTGCAGAGGTAGTACTGGGGCTGGAGAACAGGACTGGGCAGAATTAAGGCAGTCTGGCAGGACTCAATGGGGGCAGGGAGCAGAGATGATAAAGACCGGAAAGAATGGAGGCAGGGACAACAGACAGAGGTCTCCTGAAAAATCAGTGCCCACAATAGCGCACAGGTTTCCTCATTCCCACAGGTGTAGGCTGGACAATGAGAATAAAGAGGATAAAAACTCCTGGTTCTATAAGCTGGACACCTGTCCTACAGAAATGCTCACACACACTAAATACACAGATTTCCTAAGGATGTTTCACTGTGGTACGGTACACCTTCTAAGAGTGAAGGATCAGAACTAAAATGTCCAGCAACAGGAAATGGATTAAGTAAAAGAAGATTAATTCAGTTCAAAGTTCACTGCACTCACCAGAAGAATGAAGTTGATGTGGGGAAATCTTCACGATGTACTAGGTATGGAAAAATGCAAGCCACAGAGCAATTTTGTGGTTTATTAGCACTGATGAAAAACAAAACTATACGAATGTATATGGCTCTGTCTGTCAGTATACATAAAAATAGAAAAGGATACATGCCAAAATTATACCATGATTATTTCTAGAGACAAGAGTCCGATGAGAGTAAAAAGGAAATTTCCCTTTTGACTGTCCAGAGCTCTGCAGTTTTAAGTTTGCAATGAAAACTAATTCTTGTGTTAAGTAAAAGTGAAAGTCACTCAGTTGTGTCTGACTCTTTGTGACTCTCTGTCCATGGAATTCTCCAGGCCAGAATACTGAAGGGGGTAGCCTTTCCCTCCTACAGGGGATCTTCCCAGCCTAGGGATCGAACCCAGGTCTCCAACATTGCAGGTGGATTCTTTACCATCTGAGTCACCAGGGAAGACTGCAATTCTCATCCAGCCTTGGGTTCTGATGCTTTTAACCCGCCATGAGAGCAAAGAAGGCAAGAATCTCACAAACAGAGGATCATAAAATTCCACAGCTGGAAACCTCAGGGATCTTCTGATTCACACCCCCGAACCCTCAGGAGCACAAGACAGGGCAAAGAAAAGGATCTGCACGAAGAATATACCAGAAGGTACAAACAAATCAAGTGCCCAACTTTTGATGTACCATTAGGCTGAGATATTGGGAAGATCAGCTTATTATTAATTTTTAAAATATGCAAACTGGGGATGCTGTTTTACCTCCTCTCAGCCCAGTCAACATTTATTCATTCTTTAAGGCTGGGCTCAAATGTCACCTCTCTTTAAATAAAATTAACTTTTAATTAAATTGCCAAATTAATTCTAGCAACTTTTAAGACAATATTTAGCTAAAAATAAACAAGTAAAATAACCTGCTGTCTTATCACCACAGACAGAACCACAGTTAACTTTTTAAACACAAAAACAGGACCGTGGCAGACAGAACTAAACAGAATATTGTGAAAGATTTTCCATATCATTACATTTTTCTCAACATGTTAAAAAATGAATATTAATACATATCATGAAAAATAATAACCTTTTGCAGAGAAACTGTGCTAGGCGTTTTATTTCAGTTCAGTTCAGTTGCTCAGTCATGTCCGACTCTTTGCAACCCCATGGACTGCAGCATGCCAGGCTTCCCTGTCCATCACCAACTCCTGGAGCTTGCTCAAACTCAGGTCTATTGAGTCGATTGACATTTATTTATTAATATTTATTCATTATCTTATTTTATTTACATTATCTTAATTAATCTTCAAAACCATCCCACGCACACACCAAAAACAAGCTTAGATGGAGTGGAACAACTGCTGGGGGAGGGTTATCGCTAGGGATTGAAAGAGACTGGGTACCAAAGCCACACTACTTATCCAGGGTCAGACTGGGATTCACACCCAGTTCCTACTAACTCAGACTGAAGTCTTGATCACTACCATGCATGTGTGCTATATCGCTTCAGTCATGTCCAACTCTTTGTGACCCTATGGACTATAGCCCACCAGGCTCCTCTGTCCATGGGATTCTCCAGGCAAGAATGGAGTGGGCTGCCATGTCCTCCTTCAGAGGATCTTCCCGACCCAGGGATTAAACCTACATCTCTTACATCTCCTGCACTGACTGGCAGGTTCTTTACTACAAGCACCACCACCATACTCCTCTGCAAAACTGGACCCACAGCACATCACACCAATTTTCAAGAGCTGGGTAACTGGATTGATTCTAATTTTTCTGTGATAAACAGTGCTACGACAGATAACCCTGCAGCTCAAACTTTGTGATCACCTCCCTCCTGGCTAGAATCTTTCCCTGACTGCTCTAAAGCAAACCCTGCTTCTCAAACTATCTGCATCAAAAGACCTACTTAAAAATTTTTCAGTCTACCATGGACTGATATTTTTGTACAATACAATGAAAATTAATTCCTAGGAATATGAAACGAAAAAACGCTTACAAAGTATAAGCCCCAAATAACTCTTAGTGAAATGTGAATACACATCACTGATTAAAGTGTTAAATCAGTGTAAACTTCCTGCTTTTGATAACTGCACTACAGTTATGAAAGAAAATGTTCTTGTTCTTACAAAATATGTACTAAGTACTAATAGTACTAAGTCTTAGCAAGCATAAGGGTGAGGATAAGTGAGTTAAAGACTCATCCAATAACTGGATCAAAAAATGTTTTAAATTCAGATAAATTTCTATGCTATGATTACCCTAATAAATCATTAAAAAATTGTGAGACTCATTAGTTCAGGTTTTTCTTGAGCTCCATTTAACTTCATTTTTGTTTAGCAGGCATGCTACCCTGCTAGAAAAAAATTTATGTATCCAAAATTTGCCGCAAAACATGTACTGATTAATGTTTACAATCTAGGAAAAAAAAAAAAGCTCCAAATGGTTACAATGGTCAATTATATGTTACATATATTCTACCACATTAAAAAAAAATGCAAGTCCCATTTTTTAAAATTAGTAGATTCAAGAAACTTTGTCAAGGGACTGCCCCTGATGGTTCAGTGGTTAAGAATCTGCCTTGCAATGCAGGGGACAAGGGTTCTGTCCTCTGTCGGGGAACTAAGATCCCAGGTGCCACATAGCAACTAAGCCCGTGCACCACAGCTAGTGAGTCTGTGCCGAAACTCAGACCCAAGACAGCCAAATAAATAAATAAAAATAAATAGATATTTTAAAAAGAGAGAGAGAAACTTTGTCAAGTTGCTATAAAAGTTTATAAACCCTTACTCTCAATCTTGCACCGACCACGTGGAGGAAAGGTAAGTCTGGGGACGGAAGTGGGGATGCAGGCTGCAATTATGCTCTCCCACGGCTGTCTGTTTACCTGGCTTCCCTGCCTAGACTGCAGTCCCGCCCATGTCTGGTTCCCTACCAAACGCTCTGGCTCAGTGCCCAGAGCACGCCTGCCAACTCCGTGGATTGAGGGAATGTTCAAACAATGTCTCTGGCCTCGGCTGCTGGGAGGGGCTACTCACCATTTGGAACCAGGAGGAGGCTCTTCACGATGTTTCTCAGGGGGCCAAGACTGATCTGGTTGGTGGTGGCAAATTCAGACAGCTGAGCCAGAAACCTTTCCACCTGCAGACGGGGGACAGCACAAACCAGGCCTTCACTTGAAGCACCTCAGGACCGCAGACCCACCCTCAGGAAGTCTCCTTATCACAAGACACTTTACCTCTTTGGGCTCAGTTAGGAAGTGGAAGAGCACTTCAGTCAGGGCTGAGAATTGCTGTGAAGAGGAGAACACAGAACATCAGAAAACTCTACTCCTGGGTCAGGGTTCCCCAGTTCCATCCAACTACAGCCCCTTAAGAGAGAAGAGGGGGCTTCCACGGTGGCTCAGTGGAAAAGAGTCTGCCTGAAAATGATCCTTGAACCGAGAAGATCCCACGTGCCGTGGAGCAACCAAGCCCGTGCACCACAGCGGCTGAGCCTGTGCTCTGGAGTCCAGGAGCCAAAACTACCAAGCCTACGGGCTGCACCTACTGAAGCCCTCTCAAGAACCCGAGAAGCCACCCTAACGAGAAGCCTGCAGACTGCAATTAGACAAAGTAGCCACTGTTCATCACAACTAGAGAAAAGCCTGCTTGGCAGCAAAGACCCAGCAAAGCCAAATAAAAGAACAAACAATTTATCTTTTTTAAAAAAGAGAGAAGTGAATATAGATGTTGATATCAGTTTTGATTATCTTAGAGTTACAAACATTGGAATTTGAAAAGATATAAGCACAATAATGTCCACTGCAGCACTATGCACAATAGCTGAGATATTGAAGCAACCTAGGTGTCGATCAACAGATGAGTGCATAAAGATATGCTCCATACATACAATGGAATATCACTCAGCCACGAAAAGAATGAAATCTTGCCATTGGCAGCAACATGGATGGATCTAGAGGGTATTATGCTAAGTGAAGTAAGCCAGAGAAAGACAAATGCCATATGATCTCATACATAGAATCTGAAAAACCAAATAAAACAAAAATAGACTCACAGATACAGAGGGGAGAGGGGTGGGGTATGAAACAGGCTAAGGGGATTAAGAGGTTTGTACATTAGCCATAGGGATGTAATATACAGCATAAGGAATATGGTCAATAATACTGTAAAAAGTTAGCATAGTGACAGATGGTTGCTAGACTTAGCATGGTGATCATTTCATAATGTATGCAAATGTCAAGTCACTGTGTAGTTCACCTGACACTAACATGAGGTGAGGTGAGGTGAAGTCGCTCAGTTGTGTCCGACTCTTTGCAACCCCGTGGACTGTAACCTACTAGGCTTCTCTGTCCATGGGATTCTCCAGGCAAGAATACTGGAGTGGATTGCCATTTCCTTCTCCAGGGGATCTTCCTGACCCAGGGATTGAACCCGGGTCTCCCACATCAGAGACAGACGCTTTAACCTCTGAGCCACCAGACACTAACATAGTCTATGTCAACAATATTTCAGTAAAAAAGAAAAAAAAAACAGTTACAAATATTCACAATACCCACCACCAGTGTCCATCTAACTATACCACTCGATTGTCTAAAAAACTCATATTTTGTTGGGATGCTTACAAGATACATATTGAGAGATTGACTATGTGCACACATGTTACACATAAATCTCAAGGGGTCAAATACCTTCTAACACCTCCCCCAAAATAAGATCTGAAAAGGGAAAATCACTGAAATAGTTTTTTTTTTTTTTTTCCTTCCCTTTGTTTTGTAAGGCCCAGGTGGCTCAAGTGGTAAAGAATCTACCTTTTATGCAGGAGACATAAGAGACGTGGGTTTGATCCCTGGGTCAAGAAGATTCCCTGGAGGAAGAAATGGCAACCCACTCCAATATTCTTGCTTGGGAAATCCTGTGGACAGAGAAGCCTGTCAAGATACAGTCCATGGGGTCACAAAGAGTCAGACACATCTGAGTGACTAGGCACACCACATACTCGCTCTTTTTGCTTATACTTCCACATATTTATTATTCAAACATAAATCAATCCAAATATATAATTTTTCCCATTTTCACTCATAAATGGTAACATACTATATGAACTTTTTCTCTACCTTACTTTTTTTGAGGGGGGTACTGCATGTGGCATGTGGGATGTTCACTCTGACTAGGGATTAAACGTGAGCCCCATGCAACGGAAGCATGAGTCTTAACTACTGGAATCGCCAGGGAAGAGGGAAGTCCCTCTATCTTGCTTTTGAAAGCAGTTACTTCTGTGTGGCAAGATTTCAGGTGATTTTTATTTTCCTCTATTTTGTCTATCCATGTTTTCTGGGTTTCTCTCCCCCACAATAAACATCTTGCTGAGTATGTGACAGAATAGCAAATTTTGACACGTTATTAATACATTATCTTAGTGAGTGACTCACTCAGTCGTGTCTGAGTCTTTGCGATTCCATGGACTGTAGCCCACCAGGCTCCTTTGTCCGTGGAACTCTCCAGGCAAGAATACTGGAGTGGGTTGCCAGTCACTTATTCTTTTGTGCATGTGAACCTCTTTATCATTACTATATTACTAAGAACTGAATATCTGTGTGTCCCAAAATTCATAGGTTGAAGTCCTAACCCCAATACTACTGTATGTGAAGAAAGTGCCTGTGAAGAGGTGACAAGGTTAAGAGGTCATAATGGTGGGGCCCTAATGTGATAGGGCTGGTGTGCTTGTAAGCACCAGGAAGTTCTGAGGAAGTTGCCCCAGAGGTCTTTCTGTGAGGCACACGTTACGAAGACACAGCGTGAAGAAGGCAAGCCAGGAAGAGAGCTTTCACTAGGAAATCAATCTGTGGGCACCCTAATCTTGGACTTCCAGCCTCTGGAACTATGAGGAATAAATTTCTGTTGTCCAAGCCACCCAGGGTGTGGTATTTTGTTACAGCAGTTCACACAGACTGAGACATTTATCATTATTTTCCCATATTCTCTCCTGATGGACACGGTGTGTGTGGCACAGTGAAGGAAACCAAGACACAAGAGTTTAAAAGACCCAGATGTGAATCACTGTTCTTCTGATCATCCGGGTGACCCTGGGCAAGTCACTTAGCCTCACTGAGTCTCAGTCGCCATCAGAAAGACAGAGGTAATAATACATAGCTTCCAGAACAGTACTAATCGGCTCACAGAAAGCCTCCAGTACAGTGTCAGACTAGAGGCTCAACAAGCCTCTAGCATGTATGTATGTATGTGTAGCAGTCACCACAGCCACAATTAAAGTCCCTATGCCATTAGATACAGCTTTAACATTTAAACAAAAAAGACAACAGGCAGATATTGCGGCTCAAAGCCCCCTAAACTGTACATGTGACTGTCAAATGCATTTGCCCCTTTTCCCATGACACATAAACTTTACACAAACCCCTGGCAAGGTTCTGTATTATTTTATTCTAAAATGTATTCTATTTTAAAATACAAAACTAGTCTTATATGAAAATGTAAAAGTAATATACACGCAAGGTTTTAGAAAAGACCCATCCAGCTAGCATAAAAGAATATAAAATAAAATCTCTTACTCTCTCCCTGGCCCCTCCCACCTCAGTCCCACTACCTATAGGTAATTATGCTAACACCTCTGTGGCCTCCCCATCATTTCATTTTTCTTTAGTTTCTTTTAAATAGAAGTGGGATCATACTGAACCCACTCCCTGCATCTCACCTTTTTTCCCACTCAATTACATTTTAGGGATCAATCATGTCAGCGGATATAAATCCACCCAGTTCTTTTAACAACTGCATGGCATTCAACAGTTAAGACAGCATAATTTAGCTTCCTAGAAATGAACATTAGCGTGTGTATGTGTTGATCTTATGTTAACGATGCTGCAATGAATATCCTCCCACATACTTCTTTGTGAAATATGTATGTGTATGTCTATAAGATGTATTCTTAAAATGTATTCTAGGTGAAAGGATACACTTTTAAAAAATTGGTTTTTTGGCCATGCCATGCCATATGGCAGGTGAAATCTTAGTTCCCCCATCAGGGATCAAACCTGTGCCCACTGCAGTGGAAGCACAGAGTCTTAACCACTGGACTGACTGCTGGGGAAGTCCTATATACACTTTAAAAATTGAGGTATAGTTGATATAAAATATTATATAAGTTTCAAGTATACAACACAGTAATTGCTAACTTTTAAAGGTCATTTCCATTTATAGTTATTATAAAATATTGGCTTTATTCCCTGTATTATACATTATATCCTTATAATTATTGTTGCTGTTTAGTTGCTAATTCGTGTCTGACTCTTTTGCAACCCCATGGACTGTAGCCCGCCAGGCTGCCCTGTTTATGGGATTTCCCAGGTAAGAATACTAGAGTGGTTTGCCGTTTTCTTCTCTGGGGGATTCTCCCGACCCAGGGATCGAACCCGTATATCCTGGATTAGCAGGCGGATTCTTTACCACTGAGCCAAGAGGGAAGCTCATCCTAACGATAGCTTATTTATTTTTTACATAATAGTTTGTGTCTCTTAACCTTCTATCCCTATCTCCCTCCCCACTCCCCTCTCCCCACTGGAAACCACTAGGTTTTCCTCTAAGATATGTGCATTTTAAATTCTGAGAAAATATTGCCAAATTGCCTTGTAGAAAAGTTGCATGGATTTACACTCCCACCAGCTAATGGTATCTTAGAAGTCTCTGCTTTCTCAAAACTCCATGGATATCCCACAGAAACACTCCAGCTTTGCGGGTCCAGGGTTTTTCTTTCTGTGATATTTATGACATTGGGTATCAGTCTTGCACAAATGTTGACAGAGTAAAAACAGAATAATCAAGACTAGCTTGAGAATGGATCCTCAAACTGAGTTTTCCTCTATTCCTTTAATTTTTTTTTTTGCTACAGATCTGTGGAACTGTCACGTCTTTGGCCAAAAATGTTTCCTATGCCACTAGGGCCTTAAAAAAAAAAATGGGGTGGCTGAGAGGGCCTTTCCAGGTCTCAGCCTAACACTCAGGATGGAGCTCCTTGTGGGGCCTCATCCCTGCCTTTCCTCCCATGAACAGCCTCAAGCTACTCTGGTCTGTAGGCTGTCATCAACCCCCAACCCTATCTCCACTTTTCCAAACCCTCCTTATCCTTCAAAGCCCTGCCCAGATATCAGGACTCTCCCAACCAGAAAGGGACCTACCCAGATTCTTAACTTCTGAGGCTCCCTCTTGGAACCTCACCTGGAGGCACTTAGAATTTTCAATCTTGATAAGGAGTACAAACCTGTCTTAACAGAGAAGGTTTCTCCTCCAGCTTCTTAGGGTCACAGCACCTTAATTACTGTAAGTGCAGAGTTAAGTATCTGTTGAACAAATCTTCCCTAAACACTTTCCCCATTCTTTGCCTTTGTACCTGCATAGCTCTCTCTCCCTGGAATGCTTACCTGCTCATGACTAGCTATGAAATCAAAATCTTAATGAATTCTCACCAGTTAAACATATGAAAAGATGCCCAAGATTATTCCAGATGAGAAATGCAAATCAGCAGAACAAGGAGATACCATTTTTCATTTGTCAGATCTTCAAAACTAATTGTCTGACGGCACCAGGGTTGGAAAGTAACAGATGTGACTGCACACTGTTGAGAAGATAAACTGGGGCAGACTTTCTGGATTACAATTTGGCAATCCATGTCTAATTTTTCAAACGATCAAACCCTTTGACCTGGTAATTCCATGGCATGAAGCATACCCTTCAGAGATGTCCCAAAAAGTAAACCCAGACATAAACAAGGCAGTTTGTTGACAGCAACAAACAAAAATAAAAAACTGAAAGCAACTGAAGTGTCTATTATCAGGGACTGGTTAAATTACGCTATATCCGTTTCAAGGAATATCACAAAATGCCTTTACTGTAAAAAAAAAAAAAAGTTTTTAAAGGATACCCATAAATGTGATGGCAGATACAGATTTTTTTCTATAAAGATATATGAGAAACTATTAAAATGATGATTTCTGGAGACAGAGAAATAGGCATTTTTATTTTAACTTTGTTATCTTTCAGTATTGTCTGAATTTTCTAAACTTGTATGCTGCTAGGTGAGAGACTGTCGACCATTTGTTTCCTTCTTTATATTTTTTCTGAATTTCCTCTGATAACCACACTAAAAATGATTCTTTTAATCCTACTTACTCTCAAGGCTCCATGTTACCTAGAACTAATCACAGCAACACAGAAAACATGCAGATTCACGTAGTAATGTGCCGTGTCTCCATTTTCTGACCTGCTGCAGCAGATCACAACTTCCCCAGCACAACAGGCCTCATTCATCAAGACTTTGTAAACTTTACTGGGTTTAGCGGCTATTTGATGCATAGTAGGCATTCAGATAAATATGTATCAAATAAACAATAAACAGTGATGCCAACATTAACACAATGATTCTTTTCCTCCTTGAGGCCGAGGTCTCAAGTAAAAGGCTAATGAAAGTAATAACTAATAGAAATAGCTAATAACTAATAAGTAACAACTAATAGACGGAGAAGGCAATGGCACCCCAGTCCAGTACTCTTGCCTGGAAAATGCCATGGATGGAGGAGCCTGGAAGGCTGCAGTCCATGGGGTCACTGAGGGTCGGACACGACTGAGGAACTTCACTTTCACGCATTGGAGAAGGAAATGGCAACCCACTCCAGTGTTCTTGCCTGGAGAATCCCAGGGACGGGGGAGCTTGGTGGGCTGCTGTCTACGGGGTCGCACAGAGTCGGACACGACTGAAGTGACTTAGCAGCAGCAGGAGCAATAGCTAATAGAAATAGCCAGAATAGCTGGCTAATGAAAGCCAGCTAATAGAGTGGCTACTCAGAGAAATCTGATCACCCAAGAAAAGGGGCGAAAATGGCCCAAAGGACTTCGATAAGGGCTGCCTGCCCTTAAGTTCAGGTCAGCTCAGTTCATTCGCTCAGTTGTGTCCAACTCTTTGAGACCCCATAAACCGCAGCACGTCAGGCCCCCCTGTCCATCACCAACTCCTGGAGTTCACTGAAATGGCAACCCACTCCAGTGTTCTTGCCTGGAGAATCCCAGGGACGGGGGAGCTTGGTGGGCTGCTGTCTACGGGGTCGCACAGAGTCGGACACGACTGAAGTGACTTAGCAGCAGCAGGAGCAATAGCTAATAGAAATAGCCAGAATAGCTGGCTAATGAAAGCCAGCTAATAGAGTGGCTACTCAGAGAAATCTGATCACCCAAGAAAAGGGGCGAAAATGGCCCAAAGGACTTCGATAAGGGCTGCCTGCCCTTAAGTTCAGGTCAGCTCAGTTCATTCGCTCAGTTGTGTCCAACTCTTTGAGACCCCATAAACCGCAGCACGTCAGGCCCCCCTGTCCATCACCAACTCCTGGAGTTCACCCAAACTCATGTTCATTGAGTCAGGGATGCCATCCAACCACCTCATCCTCTGTTGTCTCCTCCTCCTGCCCTCAATCTTTCCCAGCATCAGGGTCTTTTCAAATGAGTCAGCTCTTCACATCAGCTGGCTAAAGTATTGGAGTTTCAGCTTTAGGCAGGTTAGGTGGTCTGGTATTCCCATCTCTTTCAGAATTTTCCACAGTTTATTGTGATCCACACAGTCAAAGGCTTTGGCATAGTCAATAAAGCAGAAATAGATGTTTTTCTGGAACTCTCTTGCTTTTTCGATGATCCAGCGGATGTTGCAATTTGATCTCTGGTTCCTCTGCCTTTCCTAAAACCAGCTTGAACATCTAGAAGTACACGGTTCACATATTGCTGAAGCCTGGCTTGGAGCATTTTGAGCATTATTTTGCTAGAGTGTGAGATGAGTGCAATTGTGAGGTAGTCTGAGCATTCTTTGGCATTGTCTTTCTTTGGGATTGGAATGAACACTGACCTTTTCCAGTCTTGTGACCACTACTGAGTTTTCCAGATTTGCTGGCATATTGAGTGCAGCACTTTCACAGCACTCTTAAACTGCCTTAAACTGGTCAAATTATTTCCCTAAACCATTTTTCCTTATCTGTAAAATGGAAATAATAATAGTACCCGACTCCTAGGGTAGTTGCAAGAACTCAGTGACTCAATACACATAAACGCACTTAAAACTGTGCCATGCAGTACAATGGTCACTAACCATATTGAGCACTTGAAAAAGGCTAATCCAAAAAAAAAAAAAGCTAATCCAATTTGAGATGTGCTTTAAAATACAGACTAGAATCAAAAACCTTATATCAAAGAAAAGTGAAACATCTCATCGCTATTTTTTTATGTGGGTCACACATGGAAATGATAATACTTTGATAGAGTGGGTTAAAGAAAACACATTAAATTCATTTTGTCTTTCATTTTAGTTTTTAAATATGGCTACTAGAAAATGTAAAAGTAGACCACGGCCGTAGAACACGACTGCCAACACAGTTAGTGCTCCTTTATGAGAAAACACCAAGTTGTGAGGATGCTGAGATAACAGAGTGGCCCCACCTACTGGGAAGTTACAACACGGTGGGGGGACAGATGTACCTTTGCAGTGATCCTGAGACCTGTCATTTTAACTCGCTTAATTTGGCTGCCTTGGTGGTAGGAAAGGGACATCCCAAACAACACAGGGGCAGGAAGCCTTCCAGGCTGACTGGCTGGCACCTGCAGCCTGGACAGTGAGGAAAAGCCTTTGACAGCTCCACTGCCGTCAAGGACCTGCCCTCCGCTGGACAGGGCACATGGTTCTTTCCTTGGGGACTCCAAGTGCCGGGCCGTGCTGTGCTTGGTCGTGTCAGACTCTCTGCGAGCCCAGGGACGGCAGCGCCCGCCAGGCTCCTTTGTCCATGGGGATTCTCCAGGCAAGAACCCTGGAGAGGGCTGCCATGGACTACCCGTATCTCCCTTAACTGGGGGGTGGGGTGGGGGTGGGGACGAGGAGAAGATGTCACCACCAGCCTGCCCCCAAGCCACTCTGGCTTGGCCATTACCTGCACCCACATCCCGTCCCCAGATGACGAGCCCCACTCCAGGCAGCTTCTGCCCCCTTGAGATGCTAAGACCCTCCTCAGTCTCCCCCAAGACCCGCCCCCGCCCCGGTCTTCCTACTAAACGTCTCAGTCCCTCACCTGACCCACCAAATTCCAGGGCTCCCCCAAACTCCATCGGCCTCCCGAAGCCCGGAGTGCGTCACTCTAAACTCCTTTCAGCCACATTAAGACTCCCCTCAGCCGTTCTTCCGGGATCCTGCAAACTCTCCTCGCCCCCAGGACCCTGGGAAGTCTCCTAGTACCATTTCTTGGCCGCCGAGGTTTCCCTGGGGCCCTTCAGCGTGGCCTCAGGCCTCCCTTAATCGCCCGGCCCTCAAAACTGGCCCGCGACCCTAACTCCCCCAGCTCCTCTCCGAACCCCAGGCTCGCACAGCGGCCTGCCCCTCCACCCCTCCCGGGAACCGGCCCGGCCCACCTGCGCGCCCAGCTGGTTCAGCTGCTGCATGTCGCCGCCCACGGCCTCGGGCACGGGGTCCTGTGTGCAGTGCAGCCGGCCCATGGCGTCCGCCCGGCCCCGCAGGCCCCACGCTCCCGCGCCTCCCCCGACTTCCTCCTTCGCGCGGCCGCCGTGGCCGCGCTTCCGCAGCCGCACTTTCGCCACCGGCCGCGGGCGCCGCCGCCGCCGCCGCGCTCCTCCCGGGCGGGTCCCCGGGGGCGCCCTGGCCGAGCCGCGCACTCGCGCGCGGACCCCGGGTGGGGCGGAACAGGGGCGCCCTGGGGAAGCCCAGGATATCAGCAATCGCTGTGCCCAGGCCAGGACCCTGAGCAGCAAAGCGGTGAGACCCGGACTCCCAGCGGGGTCTCCCGCCGCCGCTGGATGACCCCTGGGCGCTGCGCTTGCCCGCTCGGAACTTGCTTTACTCTCCGTGTAAACGATCGCGGGAGTGGCGCCTTAAACCCTCCTAAAATATTTAGAAGATAGCCCAGCACAAGGTCCTCAATCAATAGCTAGTTGCTATCATTATCATCGTTATGATGCATTCGGCATGTATTCAGTGCATGCCTCCTCTTAGATGCCAGGCACTGGCGATAGAAAAGTGGACAGACAGGCCCAGTGTCCCTGAGCCAGCTTGGGTCAGAGCAGAGCAAAGCAATAAAACCTCAAACTTGGGCTTGCACCAGTGTCACCTGGAGGGCTTGCTATAATGCCAGTTGCTGGGACCCACCTCCAAAGGCTCTGCTTAGAAAAGCCTAGGATGGATCCTGAGAATTTTCCATTTCCAACAGCTTCCCAAAGACCGCATTTGGGGAAACTCTGGTGTGCAAGAAACTGCCTCACAGAAGAGGAAGGTGGTCAGATTGGTGGAGGGGAGATTTGGGGGACAGTGACCATCACTGCAGGCCTTGAAACACTGTAACCCCCATGTTCTCTTCCCAAGGATCCCTTGAAGTCCCAGATATTACCTGATCCCCATTGGACAGATGAGAAAACCAAGACATGCTCCCTGGAATCTAGGTCCTGACACCAAAGCCCCAAAGCATCTTCACCTGCCTCTTAGCTCAGACTTGAGAGTAGGGAGTGGGTGCCTAGAAACCTGGGTGGGGGAGTGTGGGGAAGACTGGCACTCCTCTACCCTTCCCCCAAAAGTCCCTTCTGGAAAGGTATGAACAACACTCCTTCATGCATTCATTCAACAGCTAATCCGAGTGAGTGCCACCCCTAGGGCACATGTCCTGACAGGCGCTGGGACTCCACAGTGACAAAATCAGTTGTAGTGCATGGTCTAGAAGAAGTCAGAGTGTAATCTGGGAGATAGACACACACGTGAAAAATCACACATGTGTGAAATTATTAACTGATGCCAAGAGGTACAAAGTGCTTTGAGAATGTATACAGGGCACCTGTCCAAGTCCGAAGTACCTGGAAGAGAGTAAACCTTCAAGTTACTGACAGACAGGGACTGAGCTCAGACCCCCTGACTCACCGTCCAGGAATTTTAATTTAAAAATAGTCTTAACCTATTAAAAACAATCCCTGTCAGGGCCTTATATTTATTCATATTTTTGAGTATTAAATCAACTTTGTTCAGGTATAATTTATATACAACGAAATGCTCCCATTTTAAGTATGTTTCTTTAAATTATTTTTAATTTAAAAAAAAAAAAAAAAAGAACCTTGCGGAAACCACTAGATTTCCTTCATTTCTGCTCTCACAGTGGCTAGTGCTGAGGCACTCAATAAATATTCATGGAATTGAATGTGACAGAAAATAGATAAACGGAAAGAAATTCACTTGAAATTGCAGCCCAATACCGTAGGTGAAATAGTAATTGTATTGTTTTCCAGTCTTTTTCTACTTCACAGGTCACTGGGGCTTCTGTGATTTGTTTCGTTTTTATATATTCGGGGCTCTCCCACTTTGCCAAGCTATTTAATCTCTGGTACTCAAAGTGTGGTCCTTGCACCAGCAGCTATAACATTACCCAGAGCATGGTGGAAATGCAGATTCCCAGGCTTACCCCACACCTGCTGATCCAGCATTTTAAACTAAATCCCCAGGTGACTCATGATCACATTCAAGTTTGAGGTACAAATAGTCACTGTTTTAAAATGCCCACTACATACTGGGGTTTATTTTAAGCACCCAAAGAGACACCTTGTATGATATTAATCATACTTTCAATTACTTCAAATACTTTCAATCATACTTTCAATTATCTATGTCTTGTCCTTCATTTTATTTCTGTTTTAATGTTTATCACATTGTGTTTCTGCTGTCATTTACACATCTGTCTCCTCTGTTTACTAATTATGTTGTCTTGAGCAAATTACTAACCTTTCTATGCTTCCATTTCTTTTTTCATTTGTACAAATGGAGACAATAGTAGAACTACTAGAAAAGATGAAATGAGATAATGCTTGTAAAATACTTAGCACAGGAACTGGCCCACAGTAAGTGCTCAGCAAAAGCTTGTTAGGAATAGTATTCCAACTTTTGAATCTTTTAAAAAGAACTTGGCAATAAGCATCCTGGTACACAATTCATTTTTCACATCTGATTATTCCTTGAGGAGAAATTCCTAGAAGGTCAAGGGATATTATGTTCAGACGTTCAGGGTTCAAAATAGTGCTAGGATGCTGCTGCTGTGTTGCTTCAGTCGTGTCCGACTCTGTGCGACTCCATAGAGTGCTAGGATGACAAACTTTCAAGTAAGGGACAGGCTAGACAATGATTGAGAACACCCGGAAATTAGCATTTCAGCCTGAACAGAAACCTGGCAGCAGGCTCATTTCCCTGAAGAGGACCCTGCTTCCCTAACCCGCATCTCTCAGCCCTGAGAATTCCAAGTCCTCTAAGAGAAACCTCAAAATCTCACACAACAGCATCTTGGTTTCAATTGTAAATGCTACAAAAACATCATCATAAAATGTAGCATAATATTCTACTGAGTGAGAATATAATGATGCTCGTAACGAATCCCCATTGGTTGCCCGTTCAGGTCTTTACAATTTTTCAATTTTATTAAGAACTTGGCAACTAACAAAGACAATAGATAAAAATGATCTTTCCAATGGTATCCTTCATAACCCACTCAGACAGAAAGGAGTGGTGATTACTGTTAATAAGTTTGTAGCAGGAAATGCAGACCTGGGGCCAAGCCTCCTTCTAGAGAACCCCCGCCCCCAGCAGCTCCCATTTCAGCCGTAATGAGGGACCTTGCTCCCTCCATTCACTTTAAAATGTCCCCTCGGAGGGCAAAGGAGGCTCCCAACCCCCACCCCTGCAAGTGAAAGGGGTTCATTAAGAAGCCCTTTCTCAGGCTAGAGGATTCCTGCTGGGAATTTCACCAAGGGGCTAGGTGATCCCCAGGAGAATGGTTGACACTTCAGGCTCTGATATGCCAAAAGGCATCTTTTTTAAAAAAATTAAACTTTTTATTTTGAGATAATTGTAGATTTATTTGCACTTGTAAGAAATCATAGAGAGAGACCACTGTACTCTTTTTCGAGTTTCTTTCTGTGCACAGATCCCATCTTGCAAAGCTAGAGTGAAATCTCCCAAGCCAGATACTGATGTTGGCACAAAGATACAGAACATCTCCATCACCACAGGGATCCTGCATTTTAACAGAAGGAACAAACTCCAGATCCTCCATTTACCAAAACCTAGGGGGAAAATGCTATGGATATTTTTATGTTTCCATTGGTGATTATCTTCATCATACTTTCAATATTATCTTCTTTATTATAAAAACATGTAATAAATGCCCCAAGATTACAGTTACCCTAGACTCTTCAAAACACCTATGTTATGAAAGTCATCAAAAAAGGAAGGTGAAGGAATTTTTCCATATTAAAAGACACTGAAAAAGACAAAGTTACTACACAAATGCAATGTAACATCCTGGATGGAGGTAAACGATCACTATAAAAGATATTATTGGCACAACAATGTGAATATACTTAACACTACTGAACTGTACACATAGAAATGGCTAAGGGAGTTTCCTGGTGCTCCCGAGGTTAGGACTCCAAGCTTTCACTGCCAAGGGCCTGGGGTCAGTCCCTGGTTGGGGAACTAAGATCCCACAAGCTGAATGGCACAGCCAAAAAAATATTTTAAAAGAATGAAATAAGATGGTAAATTTTATGTGATGTGCTTTTCTTTTAACCACAGTTTTAAAAAATGGCATTATTGGGACAATTGATGACATTTGAATACAGCTTATAGATTGGATAATAATATTGTATCAAAGTTTAATTTCCTATATTTGATCTTTGTGTTTGATTTATGTAAGAGAATGTCTTTTTTTTTTCTTAAGAAATACAAGCTGAATGTACTAAGGTAAAGAGGGATAAAGTGACTTAAAAGAAATGAGGAGGGGATAGTGCAAATATGTCAAATGTTAACAGCTGGTGACTGGGTAAAGAATATACATGGATTCTTTGTATTATGCTTGCAACTGTTTTGTAAATTTCAGTTTATTTACAGAATATATTGTAAGGAAACTTTTCTCACATCCTGTCACATGATAAATTATTTTCTATTTTAACTAATGTATCTTTGAGTACTCCTTCTGGGAGAGGTGCCTGGTATTTGTGCATTTTCTTCCTTAATCCTCTCAGTAACCCCACCAGGAGGTCTTAACCTTGGTTTTTTTGTTTTTTTTTTTGTAGAAGGGGGGATACACTTAGGGAAGAAAGGAGCTAATCAAGGACATTGCTGATTAAGGGTAGGGCTGAGGTTGAAACCTCCCAAAGGTGTTCTCAGGATCCTTCTTCTTTCTCTCTATATTTTTTTGAACCATGGACTCATATATACAGAGCTTGCTAGGTGGCGCAGTGGTGAAGACTGGGCAGAGGAGCCTTGTGGGCTATATAGTCCATGGGATCACAAAAGAGTCACAGCTTAGCGACTAAACACACACACACACACACACACAGAGTTTACAACATTTAGCATCTTGCCTTTTCACTTAGCAGTATATCTTGCAGTTCCCTCCACACAGCTGTATAGCCTGGATAAATCCCACCTGATCTAACCAGGCTCCTACTGATGGACACTTAGGGTTTATCCATGTTTGCACTATTACAAATTTACGAACAAAGCTAGAGGGGACATTCCTACATATACAGACAGTTGTTTTCTAATGAATGGAATTGCTGGGTCGGTACTTTTTTTTTTTGGTCAGGCCACTCAATCCCTGTGACCAGGGATTGAACCTGGGCCCTGGCAGTGAAAGGGCCAAGCCCTACCCACTGGACGACTAGGGAATTCTCACTGGGTCAGTAGCTTCCATTTGGGAAGGATTTGCCAAACGCCCAGGAAGATTTGGAGTCAGTTTTATGAATACGTTTGTCCATTCATGGGACACGTCTTTATTGAACACCTATTATGCAGCATGGTGCTGGATGCTGGGACAAGTGAGCTAGACAAAAATGCCCTGGTTGGGTGGCTATTAAGGGCAGAAGAAATGAAGAGCTTAAAATAGGAAGATTTAAAAAAAATAGAAAGATAGTAAATCAGGACCAGGTAGGAAGCAAATTCACTAATACATGGGGCAGTGGAGGCGTTACTGATTAGTTTTTAAATGGGCTCTGAGCTTGCTGGAAGCCAGGGGTGCACGCGTGCATGCTAAGTTACTTGAGTTGTGTCTGTCTCTTTGGGATCCTGTGGACCAAGGAAGCTAAGGAAGAAGCGTCATTCCACTTTTAGTTTATCCTTATGCATGTAAATGAATGTAAACAATATTCTACTGTTACATTCCCAGGACAGTTCCAGTTTTTTTTACTTTTATGTAGGATGTGGTGATGTATTAATACTTATTTGTTTGTTCAATAATATTTCTCTAATAAATCTCAAGATTTTTCCTTGAGACAAATCTGAGAAGTGGAATTCCTGGGGTAAAGTTTAAGTGAGTGAAGTCACTCAGTCATGTCCAACTCTTTGCGACCCCCATAGACTGTAGCCTACCCGGCTCCTCCGCCCATGGGATTTTCCAGGCAAGAGTACTGGAGTGGGTTGCCATTTCCTTCTTAAAACTGTTTAAGATCCTTGGCATTAGCTCCAGTGGACATTTACACTGCCCCCTCCAGAAATTTGCTTCTTAAAGGGCCCTTTGGCACTTTCTAGTTTTGAGGGTGGGGGTGATAATGCCTCTACCCTTTCGGAATCTCACCGCATATTTCAAATTCAAGGTGGGATTCACTTTGCCTGAGAAAATGAGGCCTTGGATCCCTATTGTCTGCTTTGTTTTTCTCCTCAGGATGATTATAAAGTGAATGCCTGGCTTGGGCCCCAATTTAGGACTGCAATGCAAATTGCTGCTGAGTGTTGTGAACACAACCTGGGTGTAACCTTGCAGGAGTCCCTGGGGAACTTTCTCTTCTAGACCACTTTGATTACCTGGAACCTGGAGGAGCCTACTGATTCTTTGAAGTAGCATATACTCTTTTTGGAGGAGGCAACGGCACACTACTCCAGTACTCTTGCCTGGAAAATCCCATGGACGGAGGAGCCTGGTAGGCTACAGTCCATGGGGTCGCGAAGAGTTGGACATGACTGAGTGACTTCCCTTTCACTTTTCGCTTTCATGCATAGGAGAAGGAAATGGCAACCCACTCCAGTGTTCTTGCCTGGAGAATCTCAGGGACGGGGGAGCCTGGTGGGCTGCCGTCTATGGGGTCACACAGAGTCGGACACGACTGAAGCGACTTAGCAGCATACTTTTTTTTTTTTTTAGAGTAGGAACTTGTGGGCAGGTTCAGTGAGGATAGGGGTAGAAGAAGCCAGGCATGAGCAGACATGAAAGTTCAACAGAGTCCTCAGGCCTTGAACATATGACTTAAACAACCCGGTGGAAGTCCTGGGGCCCTAAGCATGTCACCCAGTCTTTTCCCACTACTCCACAACTCACAGTCACTTTCCAAAGCCCAGCCTGCAGGCAGGGTTATCGCCACCCTGTGTATATGGACTTCCTGCAGATTGGAGGGAGAGGGCCTGCCCAGAAGAGATAAGGGCAGGTCTGGACAAGGGGATTCCATCCCTTCTATGCTTATCCTGAAATAAAAGAGGAGGCAGAGTCCAGATCCGGAGCAAACTCAGGAAGTAGAATCCTTCCTTTCCAATCCCTCAACAACAACAATTGTTATTATTACTACATATCAGATGATGATGTTCTATATCTTGATAGGGGATGGGTTACACAGGCATGTGTGCATGTGTGTGTGTATATGAATGTTCAGGAAATGTACAATTGAGATTTGTGTGTATCAGTGTGTGTAAAATTTACCTTGGATACAAAGCAACTGTAAACAAAAATAAACTCCAGTTAGTGATATGCAGGTTGAAATGTTTAGAGGAGGTACACTGATGTCTGCAACTTATATTTTGAGATGCTTCTAAAAGTAATATGGATAAAAGTATAGATGTGTAAGCTGGGTGGTGGATATAAGTGAAAGTGAAAGTCACTCAATCTTTGTGACCCCCATAGACTATACAGTCAAGGGAATTCTCCAGGCCAGAATACTGGAGTAGGTAGCCTTTCCCTTCTCCAGGGGATCTTCCCAACCCAGGGACTGAACCCAGGTCTCCTCATTGCAGGCAGATTCTTTACCAGCTGAGCCACAAGGGAAGCTCGGTGGGTGAAAGAGTGTTCTTTACAACCTCTTTCAACTTCATTGAATATTTGAACGTTTTCATAATAAAATGTTGGAACATTATATAAATAATTAATAAATTGTTATATAGTCAGTCACCTGTGACAATTTAACAGTAATTCTTAAAACTGAAAATGTCTAGGAGCTCCCTGGTAGCAAGTCAACCAGGGCAGAAGTCTGGGTGTTCCTGTTGAAAAGGGAAGGTGAGGAACCCACTTTGCAAATGAACGTGGCCTCTAATGACACTGCAATTAAGACTGAGTACTTTACAATGGGGTTCTTTGACATACATGGGCTCCGCGAAATCCCCGCAGTCACTCCTGGAAGTAGGCATCACTATTATTATTATTCCAATTAGAAGGGGAAGAAGACTGAGGCTCAAACTCCTTAGCATAGCACTCGAGGAGTTGGGGGGAGGGGTGGTCACAGCGAGTGGGGGTTGAGCTGGGAGTCTAGTCCTGAGCTGCCACCCACCAGCTGTGGCTCAGCCTAACTGCCTCACTACGCAGAATTTTGTCTGTAAGATGGAGCTCATCCTACTAGACTCCGCTTGTAGAAGTGAACTGGGCTGGCCTCAGCAGCTGGGAGCCTAAGGGACTAGGTTGTGTTACCCTGAGGAGGAAGGGTGGATGTTCATCTCTGTACCAGCCAGGGGCCCAGTGTAGCACATACTCATCATTAATAACAAGGTAGTTTTTTAATTTAACAAGCACTTTTATAGTAGTTTATATGTTCAAAATGCCTCCCATGTATTAACCCATACAGATCTCCCAACAACCCTGTGAAGGAGTCACTACTTTCATTTTACAGGTGAGGAAATTGAGGCACACAGAGATGAAGTTACTTGCTCCTAAAAAAATACCAACCATAGGGACTTCCTTGGTGGTCCAATGGCTAAGACCTCGAGCTCCCAATACAGAGGGCCCAGGTTCCATCTTTGATCAGGGAACTAGATCCTGCATGCCGCAGCTAAGACCTGGTGCAGCCAAATAGTTAAATAAATAAAAATAATATTAAAAATAAATACCGACCATATACAGAGAGCCTACTGGGCATCAGACACTTTCGTGTTATTGAAAAGCCGCAGCTGCTCTAAGAGCTGAAAAGAGGATGATATAATTCCACACATACAGAATATTTATTCTCAACACAGGCAAAAATCCATCGGTTGATTTATTAGCATGAGGGCATTAAGGGTGTAATGTATGTGTGTTTTTTTCTTTTTAATGTTAATTTTTTTAGGAGGAGGTTTTTAAAATTTGAGATAGTTCCTAATTTACAGACAACTTGTAAGACTAGCATAAGGAACACAAGAATGTCTTTTTAATCAGATTTTCCATTTGTTTACATTTTTGCCCCATTTTCTGTCCAATCTCCCTCTGCCATATATATGCATATTATTGTTTCTGAACCATTCTATAGGCAAATTGGTGATAATATTGTGCCCGTTTATGCTTCAATACTTTCCAGTTTATTTCCTAAGAGTATTCTCTTCTCTATGTTGTTTTGTTGTTTATTTTTTTGACCATGCCTCTTGGCTTGCAGGATCTCAGTTCTAGGAGCAGGGATTGAACCCAGGCCAAGGCACTGGAAGCCTGGCTTTCTAACCACTGGACCACCAGAGTACTCCCTCTTATCTATCTATCTGTATATCTTTTTGATAACAAATGTACTTTAATCACAGAATTTTTGTTGTATCCTTAATAAATATTGGTTGGCATCATGATTATAATGATTGTGATGTGTCACAGTAAATTTTTAAGTAAACACTGTTGCACCAGTATGCAACCAGAGGAAAACCTGAAATCCTACTCAGGTGTGTTTTAAACATCTGAGTCAGAACATGACTTAAGTGGGGGCATATCCACCATGGCTTGGCCCCTGTTACTTTTTCCCTCCTTACTCCCTGTGCCCTGGCCACACTGGCTTCCTGGATGTCCCTCCCACATGCCAAGCTGGATCCGGACCTGGGTCTTCCCCTGGCTACATCATTCCAGCCTCCATTTTATCTTCTTCCCAGATTTAGCCATCCTCTCCAACCATCAGGTAAGCTCTGAACCTTCCCTTCTGAATTCCTAGTCAGGTAGATGCCACACAGCAGGTGCTCAAAGTCAGGCTGCATGGCTGACTCACTTCACACAAGTCCTATTCTCTGGGCCTCAGTCACCTAATCTGAAATGAGCACCCAATTCTCCCTGCCCTGATTTCTCGTGGAGTGGCTGAGAGGCTCAAAGGAGGCAGTGAATATGACCAATGAACTTTGCAAACTGTAAAGTTCTGTGCCACAGGGAAACATGCCATTTTTGTTTCACTTTCTTTCCAAATGACAGGACAGAGACCACTTGCTTATTCAGACCTTGTCTGTTTTTCTTCCTGGAGTTAGGCACTATGATGTCCCCAGAAATGTCTGCCATGTCCCCCCGAACCCTACTCTTTGTCCTCTTAACTATACCTTCCAGGCATTCCCGGTGGTATACAGACATCCTTTGACACATGGAGGTCTTAGAGCTTATGGATCAGAAAACAGAGACCCAGCAGCCCTCCCCACAGACCCACCAGCTTCATATATAATTTCTTTCCTCCAAAGACTTACCCCAGAAGTGACAGGCCCTCTTCAGAGATCTTCTTCTTGCACCAACTGACTGGAACCCAGTTTTGGATGCTTGTGCCAGAAGGTCAAGGAGTTCCTGCCACTCATTCACATGAGGCTTGCCTGGTCACTGAGCCCACCTCACTTTCACACTTCCAACATCAAATAGCTACACGTGCTACAGAGAGAACAAAATAGGAGTGAAGGAGGGGACCATTCAGGTTGCTTGGTCAGAAAAGTCTGTCCAAAAGTCGACATTTTGGGAGAAAACTGAATGGTACAGAGATCTGGACAAAGAACACCCAGAGCCAAGCTTGATGCATTTGAGGAACAGCAAAGATTAGATTCGAGTGAAGTGAGGGAGGGGTGAGAATAGGAGATACCTGGGAAGGCAGGCGGGAACCAGCTGACCTGGGGCCTTTGCAGCCCATCATGTCATCATTCATTTGCTCTCTCATTCATTCAACGTTTATTTGGCATCTACTGTGCGCTTGAGACACTGCACTCACAGGCACATAGACTCACAACGTGCTGTGCTTATTCGCTCAGTCGTGTCCGACTCTTTGTGACTCCATGGACTGTAGCCCACCAGGCTCCTCTGTCCATGGGGATTCTCCAGGCAAGAATACTAGAGTGGGTTGCCATGCCCTTCTCTAGGGGATCTTCCCAACCCGGGCCTCCTGCATTGCAGAGTGACACAAAAATAAGCAGATAAGTAAGTGTAGATGCCAGGTCTGGGAAATATTAGGAAGTGCTGTTTTCCAATAGTTCAGTGCCCCTGTCGGAGAAAGAAATGGCAACCCACTCCAGTACTCTTGCCTGGAGAATCCCTTAGACAGAGGAGCCTGGCTGGCCACACTCCATGGGGTCACACAGAGTCGGACAGGACTGAGCGATTGACACATAATGTCCCTTAAAGGGCAGAGGCCATCAAGACCTGCTAACAGAGTGGGGCTTCTCCTTCAAGTAATGCCAAGTGTAACCCAGAAGCCAGCCAGGGACCTAACTACCTTGGCTCCTCCGCTCTCCCTCCCATCCTCTCAAGATGGCCGACAAAGGCCCAGCAGGGTGGGAGGAAGGGAGGAGGGCCAAGTCCGAGGGTCCAGAGCGGGTTGACTGACCCGCGGCGGCACCGCAGCGCCCAGGTGCCCTTGCGGCTGGGAGTTGGGGTAAAGGGGAGACCCGGCTGCTGTGTGACTCGGGGAGGGGGCGGGGTTCTTCCTTCCCTGGGCCCCCGGTATCCAGACCAGCCCGCGTGTCCGGGGTCGGGGAAGAGGGGCCCCGGGAGGAGTCTCGAGAGTTGGGCGACGTCTGCGGGGTCCCCAAGACGGCCTGTTAGCCGGGTGGAGATTTAACCGACCAGTGCCTGTGGGGGTGGGGGGGCCGAGAGGCGGCGCCTGTGGAGGAGGGGCGGAGGGCAGGCTCCGGGGCGATTTCAAATTTCCCTCGTCCCCGCCCCCCGCCCCCCGCGCCCGAGGCCCGGCTCTGAGTGGCTGCGGCAGGGGCGCCCCCGGGCGGGGGCGGGGCGAGGGCCGGGCCGGGGTTACAAGGGGACTCGGCACCGCCCCCTCCCCACCCACTCCAGCTGCCGGGTCCTGCCCGCGCCGCGTCCTCGCAGCAGCCGCACCCCCTCCCTAGCCGGCAGCCCGCGTGGACGCCCCGAGCGCCCCCCGACGGACGCCACCGGCTCACTGGCAGGCAGGCAGGCAGGCGAGCGGGCGGCCGCGCCCGGCCGGCAGCGCGGGGGTTAAGTGACCCAAGTAAACGTAGCTCGGCGATCGGCGCCGGAGATTCGCGAGCCGAGCGCCCCGCGCGGCCGCCCGCCGGCCTCCCGCCCGCCTGTCCGAACCCGCGGCTCGACCCGCGGAGCCGCGCCCGAGCCAGGCTCTCGGCAGGTGAGCGCCCCGTGGCCCCCGGGGAGGCTTGCCAGCCCGAGGGCTCCGTGGGCTGGTGGGGGAAGGGACCGTGGAGGGGTCCCGCCACCGCAGGGAGGGAATCCCGTTCCGGGACGTCCTGTGGAGGCGGCTCCCGTACGGCTGGAGACCGGGCATGGTTGGGAAGGAGAAGTTCCTGATCTTACCGCGGGGAAATGGGCAATGAGGATAAAATTGGCGACGGGGAAGGCATGCGTCTTACAGGGATACGAGTGGAAGGGATACTTGAGGTGTTCAGGAGACCCAGAGGAGGAGAGAGGATCGTCCCCAGGGAGGGCGCCGGGCGGCCTTCCCGGGGTCTAGAGCCGAGGGGAGGAGGTCTCCTACTGGAGAGAACTGGAGTTAGTGAAGCAGGGGTATTCTTACCTGGCCTCGGTTAGAGAGGGAGTCTACTTGGGAAGGGGGACAGAGCAGAAGAGAGTTCTGTCGAGGAGATAAGCGTCCGTCCTTTACGATTTGGACCTGGGAGTTCAGCCGAGGGGCTTTTTTTTTTTCTTCCTCCCAGGGACAGGGGAGAGGTAGTGGATGGAGGCGGGAGAGCAGGTGGACCGGTATGTGTGCGCTTCCCAGGGGCGTGTGCCAGAGGGCGGGCTCGCGGGGTCCTCCCTAGGGTACCTACGGAGACCGAGGTGCGGCTGGGTTGCGGGGATGCCCTAAGGAGAGGCTGCCTTCACGCTTGTGCACACCTGGGTGGGAAGGAGCCGACCCGGTGCGGCGCCTCCCTGCCCAGCCACGCTGCCTGCCCTGGGGCCTCACTTTCCATTTTTCCCCCTCTTCCAAGAGTCAGGCTGGTCCCACTTCGTAAACTTGCAAACTGAGGCCTGAAAACCTCCAGCGCTACCTTGGTGCCCAGTGGGATTGTTCGCCGCGGGTGGGTGGGTTTTGAGTCCCACTTTCAAGAAGAGAAAGTGGAAGTTGGGGAAGAGCCGGCAGAGGTAGCCAGTTAGCAACAGAGTTGTTCTTCGGTTTTCCTGCTGGAGTCACTCACCTGTGGCAGGGAAGGGCTGCAGGAGTTCTGGGCCCAGGCCAGGTTGTCCACGCTGCCTTCTTCACTTAACTCCCAGGCTGAAAGAGGCTGGCTGGGCCCTAATGCTTCCCCACCCCGAGCTGAGAGGCGTATGCATTAAAGAGAATTAAGGACAAGGTTATGATGTGTGACTTTCTGCCTCCTGATTTCTGGATGCTCTGAGTTTTGGCGAACTGGTGGCAGTTGTTTTAGGGAGCCAGATCCCTGCTGAGGCCCACATTTCCAGGATCCAGGACACTGACCTGCCTCTGTTCTCCACCAGGACTGCTGTGACTTCTTGCACCCCAGCCATTGGAATCCCCAGGTGCAGACTTGGTTTTTCCAGCTTTGAGATGATCCTACCTATTTTATAGGGCTGGCATACAGTAATTCCCCAATAAAGTCTTGCCACTCCTTATCTATCATGTGGGATAAGTAGGCTGCTTCTTTTAAGGAGGATGCATAGATCTTTGGCATGTGTTTAAGTCTGTCCATGTTAATCTGTGGCCCTCTGTGCGTTATTACATCTGTGAAATAGGAACAGTCATACTAAAACTCCAAGTTAGGTAAGAAGGAAACCAGTTTTACACAATTTAAATTCTAACCCTCTGTGTTCCTCAGATGATGTGATAATTCCTATCACATTAGGCTTGGGTTAGGACTCAGTACTTTAGTGCTTGGTATAGCAGGTGACGAATGGTATTATATTAACCATTAGCCCCTCTTTTTAGGGTGGCCATTAATGAGAATTGGAGAGGATGCAGGCCAACTCTGCCATCCCCTCCTTTCCTCCCTCCCACCAAGGTACTCCTCTCAACTATGGAAGATTTTCCAAATCATTGTCCTCAATTTGGGAGTTGGCAGGAAAGGGTGCCTTTGTTCCTTTTTGAAAAGAGCAAGTTTTTGTTTTATGGATTGGGGTCATTTTTACACCCCCACCCAAGTTTGGGACCTGCCTTGAGGGTGCAGAACTAAGGGAGAGCCTTTGCTTTTCTCTGTTAGGGTGGAGAAGGCTGAGACAAAAGGGCTGGGGTTAGGGCTGTCTCCATCCTGCTCCCTAAAGCCATAAGCAGTACCTCCAACCCCTGCAGTTTGCAGAGAGGGTAGGAGGGTATTTGGGAGCTGCAGGGGGTGAAGGGGAGGAGCCAGGGAGGTGGGGCTTCCAGAGGCTGCTTCCCCTCCTTCCTTTCCTCCTGCCATGTGGGGCCTGCAACCCAGAGGGGCCTGTCTCCCTTTCTCATACTACAGCCCCAAGCTCCTTGATGGAGGATTTGGGTAAGTTCTTCCCAGAAAAACTTCTCCGAGACTAACTCCTTTGTCTCAGACCAGCTCTTCTGCCTGCTGTCCCTCCAGGCTCAGATACTGTTCCATTTCACCCGAGATGATCACGCTGAATCTATCTGAAAGGCCGCTTGGTGTGATGCCATGGCAAGTGCTTCACCCCAACCGTCCAGAAGTACAGGCATACTCTTGGTGCTGAGTTTTAAAATCATGAATTTAGGGTGGGTTTTTTTTTTCAGTTTCATGGCAGATCAGGGCTGCAGGAGTACAGAATTCCTCATGTCAGCATCCTCTTTGTAAAGCGATGGGCTCATGTTCTCACAGGGTCAAAAATTTGCCGCTGATGGAACTCGGAGAGATGCAGGTACTTCGGCAGCCTGCTGATTAGTGCTTTGCAGAACTTTCACATCTGCCACTATCCCAGGACAAGAGTGATCCTCCAAAAGGGAAAAAGCCAAGTCCAGGTGTTCAGACGTATCTGGCTGTGGATGGAGGGAAGTGGCCTGGTAAATGCAGAGGGCACACGTGGAGCCCCTGTGCTGATTAATACCTGTATGTAAAGTGAGTGAAGGTATACACACCCCAGTAGAGTTGGTAGGAGGATGAAATGGAATCCTTTTAGGCCTTAGGCCATTTTCAAAATAAGTTAGGTGGGGGCCCCGAGATGTTGTAAAAGGTCTGGTATGTTGTAGGTCATGTTAGTCATTGGAATCAACATACATGCAGCCTGGGCTGCCAAATCAAATCGGGATTTATATCCAACTCACTACATTTATAAGCTAGTGACCTGAGCCTCAGTTGCTCCATCTGTAAAATGGGGATGCATTGTTGGCCAGTTAAAGGGATGATGAAGTCAGCTGAGATCCTATTAAAAAGTGTACGTAATGAGGATTTAATAAATGTCACATTGTGTAGTTAATATTGAGATGATGGCTAGTGGTCGTAATTTACTTGCTGAGAGAAACAGTCCTAGATGGCATTCCTGAGGAAATAAGCAAAAAGTGAGGAGGATCTGTTTTGCATAGGGAATTAGAATATTTCATCAAAAGGATTTTCATCATGTTTGATACAAATGAAAATCAAATTTGCCATCTTCAGATGCAAAGAAAAAACAGATCATGGCCTGTAATCTCGCAGTCCCAAGGTAATCAATGTTTTACTTTCATTTGGGGGCCCTCTCAACTTCTTCTAGAAGTGGAGAAAGCGTAGAGAGGAGCAGCAGTCCATCCTAAGCAAAAAGACAAGAACCCAGGGCAAGTGCAGTGTGGTGAGGAAAGGCCCTCCATTGGCGAGGTTTCCCAGTGCACTGTGGTCATCTTTGGGGCCAGCTCCCCAAGTGAATGGGAGGACATTTTAGAGAACCATTGGCCTCTGCTCATTCCCCAGCTCAGCCTGACCAAGTTTTTCTAAATAACTTCACCTGCAGAGGTTTTTCTCTTCTTTTTTCAGAGTAATTTTTTCTCCTTCATATATAATATTTTATTTTTGGTTGTTTTGGGTCCTTGCTGTGTGGGCTTCTCTCTGTTGTGGCGAGCGGGCGCTCTTCTCTAGTTGGTGGTGTCTGGGTTTCTCATTACAGTGGCTCTAGAGAGTGCGGACTTGAGTAGTAGTAGTAGGGCGTGTGACTCAAGCATAGGCTCAATAGTTGGGGCACAATGGGCTTAGTTGCCCCGTGGGATCTTCCCAGACCAGTGACTGAACCTGAGTCTCCTGCGTTGGCAGGCAGATTCTTTACCACGGAGCCACCAGGGAAGGCCTGCAGAGATTTTTCCATTCAGAGGACGCAGTCTCTGGACTGTGCCCCAGGCAAGCCGTTGCCTGTTGTGTTGTCCTCCCTGCCCCCCTCCACAGCCTTTCAGTTTTTTGACACAGGGAACATACTTAGATCTTCTAGAAAACGGCCTTTGATAGTCTATGAAATTTGTGGGTAGAGCATTAGTCATTGCGAAATTATGAGCAGGAAATTAGAAATGCATTGTTAAGAACTGATGGGTGGGAGAGGTCATGAGGAAATGTTCTTAACCAATTAATTTCCTCTCGGGGACAGATGATACTGACCAGGTGTGTATGAGGAGCTGGTATGGGAGAAGGGCTCAGTGTCACTGAGGGCTCCTGTCCTAAAGTTGAGGGAATACATTTCCTTGATCTATCACACCCCTTGTTTTTTGTGCTCTGTTACAACTCATCAGATGCGGCACCTCCTGGCCTGGTGGCATTTTGGCCATTTGTCCTTAGTTCTGCTTTCTGGTATCCTCAGCTTTTGTGTTTTGAAGGGTTCCTGTCTTAAGAATTTCATTTGTAATGGTGTCTTCATCTTGTTTTTGGACACATCCTTTATCCCCTTGTTTTAATTTTAGTGTGTAGAGCTCCATCCAATATTTCTGAGTGTTTTTTTTTTTTTTGCTGTTTCTGTTTTTCATATTTTTAGTTTTGAACTGTATCTCTGTATTCAGAAGGATTTAAAACTGGAGGCTTACTGTGTGGGACATGGACTGGAACTTGTCTCTGGGTCTCCCAAAATCTGAAGGTAGCTCTCTGATGTTGCTATGTCTTATTCCCCATTCTCTGGAGGAGAGGGATCGTCCAATGCCCTGCCCAGTGGTACAGATCTGGCAGCTAGAAAAGGGACCGGGGAGTTCTCAGTCTGGCATTAATTTTTCCCGAGTTGGGTCTCTTATGTTGCAGCCTGGGTGGAGAAGTCATTACCTACCTATTTCTTCATCCTTTCCTGTACTTCCACCTTCTGAGGTTAATGGGGCTTCCTAAGCAGCATTTATTTCCAGTTGCATTTGCTTCCAGTTGCAAATCGGCCTGCTGGGGCCAGAGCCGGGGCCTTCCACCGCCCTTCAGCTCCTGGAGAAGGGATGGTGCCTTCCTGGTGGATGTTCCCAGCAGCCAGCATGGTCCTGGGGCACGTGAATGTGTGCTGGGTGACACCCAAAGGAGGCCCTGGACAAGCCTGGGTGTCCTGTAGCTGAAGCGCTGGGACCGGAGGAGATACTGCAGGAGAGTGGAAGGAAACCTCGCCTGGGACACAGACGTGCAGTGTTAGGCGGGATGCCTGGATGGGCAGGTACTGTCCTCAGGGATTTTCTAGGTTACCAGGGAGGCAGCATGTACCTGCACAATAGGATATGGACAGTTCTGAGCAAATGTACATACAGGTATGGGTGAAATCGAGAAAATCAATGAAACTTTAAGGGTGGCAGGCTTGTCCAAGCAGATATGAGCATTTATTGTAAATGTATCATGATTAAAAGAGGTGGCAAGGGCTAAATACCAAAAAGAGAAGCGAAACCAGAAATATCCCATGTATACAGGGGAACATATAGAAGAGGTGGAGTTGGGTCATATTAGTCATTGTATGTCTGACTTTCCTTATAGAGAAAACTGAGAGCTCTACCTTATACCATTCAAAAAACTTCAGATCGACTAAACTTAAATGGTCATTTTCAAAAGTGACATTTTAAAGTTGGCTTTTTGATTGTAAAAATCACATGGAGATAGATATGGTTGTCTGTTCTTCCACAAGCTACCTTGCTGAGAAGTTAAAGAAAAAATGCTGGAGGAACATGGCTTAATGTACACAGTAACCTATTAAATGCGATTGTATTGTTAGGTGGACTTTTTTTCACTCTACATGGTTTCATCTAGAAACAGCTGCCCTATTCTTTGCCTCTCAGTGGTCTCCCCAGTGTGGCTGCATGTAATTTAGACAGTCTCCCATTGATCATTTGTTGGTAGCTTTTACTTCAACAATGAAGGCAGTGCCAGTCTTTCCACAGGTTTTGGGAAGAACTTTGCACTGAGTGGATTCCTAGCACAATTCCTGTATAACAGGATATGGACACTTGGCACTTGAGGTCATAGTGTCACATTGCCATCTTCAATACTGAATCAGTATCCCCACAGCATTGGTATGTAGATGGGCTGAGGTTTTAGGCAATGGCAGTAGCAACAGGTGCAGGCTGCTGTGAGGGGCAGAGCTGAGGGAGTGACTTTGAGGATAGCGGTCTTTCTCCATTCCCCTGGGAAGAGGGCAGAGGACACTTGGCTGGATTTTGCCTAGGGGAACAAGGCCACAGGAGTGGGTATAGCAGCTCCCAAATCCTCGGCCTTAGGATGCCCCACGTGGCATTCTGGGTGACCCATGGGTTCCCTGTCTTCATCTGCATGACCTTCCTAGGGCTTCTAGCGGAAGGGGCTAGTTGCTTGCAACTTGTTTCCATAGGGTAGAAAGTTTGACTCCAAACTCCAGCTGAAGCTCTCATTTCCAATCTTTCTGTAAATTCCTAGGTTTTCCTGTAAATTATCTAGAAGGTAATGGTATATAATTTTATTACAGTCTACTGACAAATATCCAGATGTACTGATGTTTCTCTATAATTTTGCTATTAATGAGCAATGTTGCAAGGAACATCTTCATAGCCAGCTTTTCTCATACTTGCCCAGACTGACTACTGGAACATCTTCATAGCTAGCCAGCTTTTCTCATACTTGCCCAGACTGACTACTGGAGTCAGTCCTTACAATGATTCTGATAAATATGCCCAGGCCCAACTATTATCGTACAATGACAGTGGTGCATGTAGCCATGACCCAGAGGCACTGAAAAATTCTCCAAACTTGAGTCATCATGGATGAAGGGATGCATCCCTTTGTGAGCCTAAGCTGGGAAATCTGGCACGACAGTACACGAGACTGCGTAATCTCCAGGTTTTAAGGCTTGCTGTCTGCTTTGGAATCTGTAGCACCAACCACCTATGGAATTAGATGAGGTCACTTCACTGCCTAGGCTGTGTGACTGAGGCTTGAGAAGGACAGTGAGGACATTTTCTTCCTGTTTCCCTGTGAACCCGATCTTTTTTTATGGAATTTACTGGAGATTCCTGATGAGGCATAGGGAACTGGGGACCCTGTGCTCTGCCCCCAGCCAGGGGGACAGCTGTTTCTGTCCTCCTTGATTTTTGTCTGTACTGTCTCCCCTGCCTCCCTTCTCCTCACTCACCTGGGTGAGCTGTCCCTCCCTGGCCTTAAACTTTTTAAACTGTTTAAACTTAGAAACTGCTTATTGCATTGTTTTATGATGTCTTCTTTAAGATCTGCCTCCTGGACTAAGGCCTCAGTCTCTATCACTCAGTCACTCTGGGAACCTCATCAAGGAAACTGCTTATCTGTTTCCTCTGAGCTTGTTTCCCCATCTACAGAATGGGGATCATAAGAGTGACCAACTCTTTTGCGGTACATGCTGAATGCTCTATCTCAGCCATTTTGGGAAACAGCTAAGAATACTTGAGCAGTTCAAGGGGAGGAGTCAGGAGTCGATTCCCCTCCCACAGGCCAAGGAGGAACTTTTTAAATAGGGGAGGTGGGAATGTCTTTCACCCTCTCTCCCTTTTTGCTTTACAAATCTCTAAACCCTGGGTGAACAGAGATGCCCAAGGTCCTCCCCCGCTAACCTTGCCATCAAGCCCACCATCACCCCCTTCCTGCACTGTAAGTTTTTAATTAATGCAATTAACATTTACAGAGTGCCAGGAAATAGCTCTGCTGCTGGTACCAGCCTGGAGGAAATGAATGACATCACTTCTCAGGTTTATAGCTGGGTTGCGGGGAGTCCCTGGGCCTCCTCCTCCCTGAGTCTAATTGGGGGTGCCACCCACCCTTCTGTCTGCCACAATGCATTTGGACACGTCTGACCTGGTTCAGTCAGGACACAAGCATCCTGCACTAATGAGGCAGGGTCTTGCAGGGGGAACCTTGCCTGTGAGCCCACCCAGCACCGCTGACCATCCCGAAGTCACATGCTGGACCCCAGCCTCTGGGAAAGGGTCAGAGTTCACCTGCATCTCGAGGTTGGACCACCACCTCCTGTGAAGGTGAACACTCAGCTGGTGTAAGTCCCTCAGCCATACAGCTCCCGAAGCTCCTGGAACGAATGGAGCATTGTTCATAACTCATCTCAGGCACAGCAGTTCCAGGCACGTGCCCTGGATTGCCTGGGCATGAGTTTGGCACTGCCACTTTGCTGGGTGACTTAATTCATTTGAGCCTATTGAGAGCAGGTTGATGAGAGGCCTTGCCTCGGGTTGGGGTGGGGGTTAAGAGGTGTCAGTTCCACCCTTAGCAGACAGGAGGGGCCTGGGACATGCTAACAGCCAAGTGGCAAGTGTCCTGGAGCTGGTATGTCAGCTCCTCTGGGAAAATCCCTGGGGAAGATGCCACCACTCAGGATTGGGATCCCTCTAGATAAAGGCTGGCTTATGTTGGGAACCACATTATCTGGGAAATGCCAATTTTGACTCATTAGAAGCCAAACAACTTCATGAGGGAGATGTATTATCTACTGTTACAAACCAATCCCTGGTGCTAATATCTTCCTGGTGCCAAAAGCAGGTAGTTAAAATTCATGCCTTCTTGTTTAAGTTCCCTGGGAGCATTCTTTTGAGTGAGTATGTATTATGCTGCCTAACCTCAGTTTGCTCATCTGTTATACAGGGATAACAATGGTATGTAAGGATTAAGTGAATTTATACAGGTAAAGCACAAGGGTGCCTGGCATATGGTAGTAAATACTGAGAAAAGTGATCAAGATTTGTGGATCTTCATGAGGGCCAGATGATTACTTATGGAAGCCTTTGAGAGAAGCCTTCCTTGTTTTGACGTGTGGTTTCTGAAATCTGAATATGCGATGGGGCTTCTAGGTTGAGGGCCTAACAGCAGCAGCACATGCTTGCAGCTGTTTGGGTCATGTGTATAATGTGGAGGAGATATATAATGTGTGTAAAATGTCGAGGAACCGAGCTGGGCATCTTAAAGTCATACAGCAGGTTGGTTTCCTTTCCTGAAACCTTCCTCCAGTCCCTGGCATTTGGTTCTAGGGGCAGAATTTTTCCTGACTGTTGAGATCTGGCTTTGGGAAGGAGCTCTGCTCACCTTTCCATCCCTCTAGCAGGCTGGCAGACAAGCTGGCACTGCTGAGGCCCCAGGGAAGCCTGAGGTGGTTAGTCATAGTTAATCATTGTCTGCTCTGGGCTGCAGGCTCCAAAGGGGTCTGTCTAGGAGAGAGAATCCTGTTGACCCAGGTGGGGACTGTCTGAGGGAACTCTGAGCCCCTCATAAGAGGGAAAGAAGCCTTGTCCCTTGATTTCAGCCTCTGGCCTGCTACCCACTCCTGACTGAAGCCCTGTCTTCAGTCTGCCCTCCCCGCTCCCCAGAGCTCCCTGTGGAACCACCCCATGGCCAAGTCTCCCACCCTCTGCCAGGCCATCCAGGTTACTTAGTTCACTGGTTTGGCCTGAGGCAAAACACTGGAAATTAATGATTACTCTGAAACACTCTCCAGCAGTTTTCCTGAGATACTGGCCACTTGGACCCACCGGAACTGGCCATGGGGTCAGACAACCTGTTTTTCCGGGTCAGGGCTTGAGTGAAAGGGCTAGAGCAGCCGCTAATCAGGCTGGGTTAGGCATTCCTCCTTCTCCTTGGGGCTGGTGAGATTCCTTAATATGTATTGAGAGAAAATACACCAGGAACTGTGCACCTGCACACTCTGGACCGCATGGGTTAGTTAAATGCTCTGTGTCAGTGTATGCATTTGTGACCCAGGCAGTATTTTTTTTTTTTTTCCTTTTCATCGAACTGCTCAGAATCCAGCTTGCAGAATCTTGGTGAAACCCCAGGCTCCACAGTGAAAGAACTAACCACTGACTACCAGGGAATTCCAAGGCAGAGTTTCTTTAACTTGCGTGTTGACTACCCAGGGATCCTGTGAAAATGTTGATCCTAATTTAGTAGGTGGCTGAGAATTCTGCAGGATGATTCCGTGGTCCCTCCGCCTTGTGGGGAGCATCAGAGGTCTACCCACACCTGGGGGATGGACTGATGCCCAGGGTGGAATTAAGAATCCATAGGACATTGCATACCTGCAGGGGTCGCGCGTGGGTGGTGCACTAAGTTAATCACTGAGCCCCACAGCGCCCCCTGGTGGGTGTGCTGGCAGCATCCCCACTGCAGCTCACAGCTCTGTAGCCTAGATGACGCTTCTAGAAGGTACCCTGGGAGGCTTGCTTGGGTCATTGGGTACTATGTGGTGAGTCTGTCTTCATGACAGGGAATACGGGCCAGGAGGGCTTAGCGCCCATAGGCAGCTGTTTGATGGGGAAACTTGACAAGCAGGGTTCCTGTGGCACCAAATACTTCACCTCCATTTGGGTCTTGACCCTTCCTCTTACATGTGAGGTTTTTATTTTTGATGTAGAAGATTGACAAGGACTGTGGGTCAGTTTTCCTGTTCTATAAAATGGGCCCACAATCACATTAAGAGGAATAAAGGAGAGTAAGGTACATGTTCTTGAGGCCAACGTGTTGCAGGCAGTAGGGCCAGGTCAAAGGTCACACAGCCTTCCAGTGCACGCCTGAAGACCTGGCTGGAGCTGGTCTTAGCTTAATAGCCTAGTGATGATGCAGTTACCAGGGTGGGCAGGGGTGGGGAGGCAAAGGCCCAGAGGTGGGGTGGGGTTGGGGCAGATGGGGAACATGTCCCTGGTTAACCAGTCCCAGTCCTTCCCCCTGTGTCTCCTCCATTCCTTCCCTTCTTGGGAACTTGGGACTCTGAGCCCCAGCTGGTAAGGGAGGAGGAGAGTGAGTGACAGGCCAGCAGACCAATGGGCCCCCGAGGTTGTGATGGGGCGGAGCTTGTGCTGCCATGGAGAGGAGAGAAGCTGTTCTGTGGGGGAGGAGGGGACGGTGGGAAGAGGACCTGGAGATTGAGGGGAAGGGAGAGAGCAAACAAAGGGGTCAGGAGGGAAAATAATGCACTGACTTCCCGAGGCCCTGCAGAGACTGGGCAGGGAGAGCGCGCCAGGGGCAGAGGGGACCCAGGCTGGCGGCAGGCCGGCCGGCTTTAGATGGCATTGTTTGAAGTGGCCGGCTAATTGCACAGAGCAGCCTGAGCCTCAGACCACGGCCCAGCCCCCTCCTCTGTCCTGGGTGCTGGCTTCTGAGTCTTCGGGTCGAGTGGCCACATGGAACCAAGTCCTGAGCCTCCGAGTTTGGTGAGGGGGGCAGGCTACAGGGGGCGGCCTGGGTGGGGTCCTGAGAACCACTCCCAGGCCCTCTCTTGGCCTGAGGACTTGGCGACATTGGCAGAGGTTTGGGGGCACGCTGCGCCCTTCCACCCTTGCATCTCTGCTGCCCTCCTCACTCTGGCCTTCCTACAGGAAACAATGAAGGCGGACACCAGACAACTCAACGGAGAGGAGGACGCCAGCAGGAGGGAAGACTCCATCCTCACCAACGGGGGCTGCAGCGACCAGTCTTCCGACTCCAAGGATGCGCCCTCACCCCCGATCCTGGAGGCCATCAGCACCCCTGAGATCCGAGGTGGCAGAGGTGGCAGAGGTGGCGTGCCCTGTGGGGAGGAGGGGTGAGGAGGGCGGTCACGGTGGACCACAGCTGGGACAAGGCCTCTGAGCAGGCGCAAGGCGGGCTGTGGGAGTCTGGGCTCTGACGACCCCTGCCCCAGCCCCAGGGCAGGGGAGAGCTGCTCCCTTTCTCCTGTCACCTCTGCTGGGACAGAGTAGGTGACCCCAAGCCAACGAGCCCTTCTGCTCCAGACAAGGGGGTGGACACAGCGTAGGTAGATGGGGGTCTTTGACACTTTATGGGGACAACCCTCTCCCCTTGCAGCTGGGCCTGTCATTCTTCTGGGAAGAAATGAAGAGGCAGCTAGCATCTCAGGCTTGCTGCCAGTCCCAGCCTCTCTCTCTTCTCCTCCCCCTTGCTGTGCTGAGATCACATCACCTGGGATCCTCCCTGCTGAGATTTTCTGGCCCAGCTGGTTTGGAAACCCCTGTATTTTCTCATCCTGCTGTCAAGAGAACTCTTCAAGTTAGGCCTTCCCATAGAGCTTTCTAGAAGGTGAAAGTGTTCTCTTTCTGCACTGTTCACATGACCGCGAGGAGCCATATGCGAACACTTAATGTGGCTGCGCTGGCAGGCACTGGCTTGCTCCTTTAGCGGAGTTAGCGGCCACTGATTGGGGCAGCATAGGAAGGAACTGTTCAAGGGCTAGGATTTAACCCCTGAGGATGTCGCTGGGTTTAGGGAGACCAGGAGAGCCCCTTCTTCACAAGAGACTCTGATTCCGCCTTCTTCCAGGCCGCAGATCAAGCTCACGACTGTCCAAGAGGGAGGTCTCCAGCCTGCTAAGTTATACTCAGGTACTGGTCCTGTGGTCACATTTCTGGGATTCAGGGGAGCTCTATGGTTTGCATATTAAGTAGGGAACCCGAGGCCCACTTAAACTGATGGCCAGCAAATACTTGCTGAATGAGGAATTTGAACACCGCCAGGTACACAGAAGACTTAGAACAACCTCACTTAGGGTGGCATTTGCTGCTGTCACATGCTGAGTTTTTGAAATGAATGCTTTTCTCATTCTGGATGATCAATTGAACTGATAAATTTCTACTGTAACAAGTTTTTTTTTTTAACCCCTAAAAGGAATCCAGCTTGCTCATGGTATGTTTTGAATTGGATCTGTTTTAGAATTGAACATCTATTCATGAGTAAAATGAATGTATGATTTTTTTTCTTGTAATATACCTGTGTGTGGTTTGACAGTAGGATTGTATGGCCCTGTGGCCTCAAGGATTTTATTTTTTCCTTTTGGAAAGAACTTGCCTGCCTTATTAGGGGATTTTCAACAATCACTGAAATATCTTTTATCAATGTGCAATGTCAAGGTTTCTACTTGATTAGTTTTTTCCAGGTTGTAGCTTTTCCATGTTTTTTTTTTTACTCATGACACTATTTATGCCTTCTGTTTTCCTATGAATCATATTAGAGTTTTGTTAATTCAGGTCAGTATCAAGCATTGGGGACAGAGTCACGGTTGAAAGTTGTAGACAATGAAAACTCCCCCTCATACGGCTTGTCTTGTCCTCATGGAGGACCACAAGTGGGCACCCAGATAATGAGGATCAGGAGCTGAGGGGACCTGGTAGGGACAGCACTGGAACAGAGGCTCAGAACAGCTGTTCTGATCTGTTGGAGCTTCCTCTATGCCCTGCCTTGGCAAGCATGCATTACTTGATTCTCACTATAACTCTGTTGTGCTATAAGGGGAGAACCATTGTGCCAGTTTTAAAGAGAGGAACAGACCCACTCAAGGCCTTAGTTGGCAAGGGAAAAGTCAAGTTCTTAGCACTCTGGCCAGACATCGGGCCGTTCCCCGCCTCTCTGGCTCTTGTGCTGAGTTTTTGTTGAGTTCGGTGTGCAGCTTGGGATGTGTACTTGAGGACTCGTGCCATTTCTTCTTGGCCATTATGTCAGGAAGCATCTTCCTCAAGCCTGTTTCCCCCAGATGCTGTTAATTGTGGAAACTGACCAGGTCTCCCTGCTGGGCATAGCAAGTTAGTCTAACCATGAAATCATGATTTTTGAATTCAGGAGAAACCCCAGTGGAATTAGAAAACCAAAGAAAAGGTGTCAATGCAAAGGGCATTGTGAAGCCTTTTGTGCCTATACCTTTAAAATCTTTTGAACAATATGAGGTTGCAGATCTTTTAAAGTCTACTCAGACCAATATTGTTTTCAATATGACTGACTCTTCATTTTTAAACTATCTTTGTTGTATATCTTTGTCTAAAATTCATAATTTTTCATTTATAAAGGACCTGACGGGTGATGGAGATGGCGAGGGAGAAGACGGGGATGGCTCCGACACTCCAGTGATGCCAAAGCTCTTCCGAGAAACCAGGACTCGGTCTGAAAGCCCAGCTGTAAGTGTCTACTACCCCTGAGCTGAGGCACTTCAAACACACACATGCATGCATTAAATGCCTTGACTAGGATCTCCCTGGAGGAACTTTGAACAAATGTTCTGAAATTGGAAAATGACAGCAAACCTCATTAATTATGATTGAGATGGTTTTCACATGGCAGTTCTCTACTTTTCTGGGGAGCATTCTAAGAAGTGCCCAGGGGTATAGTTTACAGGTGGATGATTCCAGTGCCAGCCAGTTACCTTTGGGACCAAGTTGCTTCTGTAGGTGGATTCCATGACTAAAAAGTCTGGAAATGGGAAGGCAGTTATTGCTCACGGTCACCCAGCCTGCTGTTAGGAAGCAGACTGACATTTGGTGACCACGGCGTGTGCCATTGATAATCCTATCCAGCACATGATGTCTATAGTCCTGTTTTCACAGATGACAGAAAATGCCAGTAGTTTACCCATGGTTAAGCATTAACTCTTGTGCAGGATTTGAACATGGTCTGCAACACTCAACTTCATGCCATTTTGAGAAGAAAGCCTCAGGGAGTTCTCACCTATCTTCAAGAATGCAACAATTGTAATAATGCTTGCAGGAAAGAAGTCTTTGACTGGGAATAAGTGTGGATTTTGTCAGTTCAATTTGCAGGTGCCAATTTCAGCTGTACGAGGCCAAGTAGGACCTGCTGTGGATTGTCAGACAGCCCTGCCAGCCACGCTGCCCCCCTTATTCCACTCTCAGTAGGGAATTCAGGGGTGGGAAGTTAGCAGACCAGAGTGACTCAACCAACCACCGCCTTCACTCCTGTTGGCCTGAGGCGGCCTCTCAAGTCTAGTTCTCTGGGCGCACGGGTTAAGCCTCCAGCCTCCGTTCACCAAAGGCCTTGTGCTTATCCTCTCTTGCTTCCAGGTCCGAACCCGAAATAACAGCAGTACCTCCACCCGGGAGAGGCACAGGCCCTCCCCACGTTCCACCCGAGGCCGGCAGGGCCGCAGCCACGTGGATGAATCCCCTGTGGAGTTCTCAACTACCAGGGTTGGTTCCCCGGATGCTCAGATCCCTACCCCCCGCCCAGGCTCTTAACTGGAAACTCTTCCCCTCTCAGCACACCAAGGGGCTGCTATTTATACAACCTGCTTCCTTTCTTCACTCTCCTCTCCCTTTCAGGTTCCTGCCTTTCCTTTCTCTCCTGGGAGCTGGCTAAGCTCTTCCTAAGCCTGAAGACTTCTTTCCTGGCCTAATCCCTAGACAGAACCCTGGTGGGAAGTGCAAGAATTCCCTGTGGACTGAGTTGTTACACTTCCTCAGAATAAGCTCAAACCACTGATTTCAGAACTGTCTTGTCTCCTTAGTATCTTCAGTGACTCGTCTAGAGGCAACCCCATGGGTTACAGCAACTCTCAACTCCTACGTCAAGGCTAGGCACCAGGAAGCCCTCTCTGAGCATCACTTGTTATCCTGTCTTGCTCCTTAATTCTGTCCTCGTTCTTCTGGAAGTTGTTTCTCTCCCCACTTAAGGGACACTTACTTGTTCCTGGAAAACTGTCCCTGTTGGTCTCTGTTCTATTAACTTATGCCTTCACTCTGCTTCACTTATGCTTGACTGAGAAGCAGTTGGGTGCGCCTCTGGCTCTGGCCGCTGCCCCCCTGCCCCCCACCCCGCCCCGGTCTGCTGTGGCCCATGCTATGCGTCCTTGTGTTCACAGTCCCTGAGGCGAAGGACAGGATCCTCTGCAGGCACGCCGTGGCCGTCCCCCGCCAGCCCCTACCTCACCATCGACCTCACAGACGAGGATGTGGTGCCGCAGAGCAGCAGCACGCCCTACGCCCGCCTGGCCCAGGACAGCCAGCAGGAGAGCATGGAGTCCTCGCAGCTGGACGCAGAGGGCAGAGATGCAGACAGCACCGAGTATCAGGTACCGCTGGGCAGGGCTGAATACAGCGAAAAGTTACCCAGAGGTGACTTAAGACTTTTGGTCACTTTCATCACAATAATTGATTCGTTCTCCAAATGCGTTTTCCATTTGTCAAGGGGTCCTTCCTGTATCCTTATCTCGCCATTGACTCAGGCACCAGATTAGTTTGCCTCCTAAGTTTTTCTGAACATTATATCTTTGTACTTAGAAACGTATATACATGGATAATCCATAATTCTATTCGTTGTGTGTGTATATACACACAATTTTTGATTGGCTTCTTTAACTTAAGAACTGAAGTTGCCTTACTTTCATGTCTACTCCATCAGGTTTTATTCATCACCAACCAGTTGAGCTTGTTGGCTTCACTCAGGCTTTGCTACATATGTGTTCCTCTATGTACATACCATGTAGAAATCTGTTTTCCGAGGACTTCAGAGTAGATCTTATGCATATTTAATAGCTTGCATGATTCCATGGGCATCTCCCCTTTTAGGGCAAGCTTTTTACGTGCAAATGGCCAAATTTTTTTTTACATTCTAACGACTTGTACTATCCCAGATGGCCTGTGGGAATATCCAGGATTTTTACTCGATTCTTCCTATGAGTTTTCAGTGGTTTTTTTTTTTGACTTTGCAGTTTAACATGTTTCCCAGATACTAGGTCAGATATTACAGGTGACATACTGTATGTCCAACCTATAAAAATAAAAGCTCATGTTCTTGTCATGCAACCAAACCTGCCCATCCGCTGCTCCTTATTTTCAAGCAATTCTCCTGAATTTTCAGCCAGGAAGTGTTGGAGGGGTAGGGAATTTCCTGAGGAACTCTGCCTGCATTTGCAGGAAGCCCCGTGCTGGACTCTAGGGCATTGGTCTTCAGGGTTGGCAGGACAGAGAAGGTTTTTCCTCAGTCCAGCCAGTCTGTCTCATTGCAATTTCGTTCCTGTGGTTTTTCTTCTTGCAGGATGGGAAAGAGTTTGGAATAGGAGATCTTGTGTGGGGAAAGATCAAGGGTTTCTCCTGGTGGCCTGCCATGGTGGTGTCCTGGAAGGCCACCTCCAAGCGGCAGGCAATGTCTGGCATGCGGTGGGTCCAGTGGTTTGGTGATGGCAAGTTCTCCGAGGTGAGTCCATGATGAGATGGCCTTACTTAATGGGCTTATGGACAGAGCCAGGGTTTCCTTCCCTTACTTTTACAGTTGCCCTTTAACATAACAGCCTGCTCTCTGCGATGGATGTGGCTCAGTGACTCCGTGTGTCCAGGGGCTCACACCAGCCCAGAGCTCTGATCCATGGCCACTTGGCCTCTGGTTTATTTCTCTGTGGCAGAGTCACCAGTATAGGTTCTGAGGGGCAAGAGTGACCACCTGGGAAAATACTCTCTAAGTATTCCATTTGAGAAGCCTGAAAGAGATAGGAAGGAGGGAGGTCTCTGACTTATCATTTAGCCCTGGGGGCCGGGACATCCCTGGCTGGGCTTAGAGATGAATCCAGGGTTGCTTGGTGACAGTTATGGGAAAGTTCTTTGGAGATTTCAGCGTTTCTTGATTTTGATATTAGCCATTTAAAGCTCATCTTTCTTATTGAGAATCTGTGTTGGGGATGAATCAGGTTGATTTGATTCTTCCACCTTTAAAGACATCTTCTTAGACTCCAGGTTCTGACTGGAATGCAAGGAACAATACTTTTCCAGAGCTAAAGTGTGTCCAGAGGTCAGCTGAAGAATGAGTTGGCAGGTTGGCAGGGATGGAGACAGGTTTGAGAATGAAGAACCAGCTAGTAAGTTGAGACTCTAGTTTTCTCATTGCATCTTTCCCTTTAGTAACATTGTTCTCAATGGGTAACAATAGTATGACCTGGAGTCTCCCTGATAGGGAAAGTTCAGATGTAGAGGTCCTCCCTGGCCAGCAGGGGGAGCCAAAGGACAAATATCTGGGGCCTGTGCGCCCCTGAAGCATCTAATTGCAAGAAAGTGGGCAATGACTTGTGTGAAATGAAATGAAAAGAAACATGGAGGGTTTGTAATTTCTTTGGCGAGTGAGACATAAAATGTGCTTAGCACAACCATATCTGATTCTAGTAAGATGCTGTTGTCTTAGCATTACAGGGTGTGATTGCAATATGGGGCCTGGTGCTTAGGCTGTAGGCTGTATGGAAACAGTTTGGCCTTGCGGTAGCACCTGCATTTCCATGCACAACGGTCGAACCGCAGTTTCTTTTCATCAGTGGTGATGACACCCCTATGGGTGATTAGGCTTAGAAATGTAAATAGAGGTGATCGTGAGTGCCATCACTGGGGAGAATGAGACATTGCATGTCTCTTGAGCTCTGAAACCTGAATGCCCGGTTTCATCTCCTTGGCAGCCTGAATGGTTCATGCATGACCTGGGGATGTGGGAATGAGGCTTTTAGATAGTTAACCCCAGTTGAATTCATGTATCAACAAATCATAATTACTAAAAAGAGCTTAACTCTGTGCCATGTACTATTCTCTAATCCTATCCCTTAGCTCACTTAATAAATGGCTGAAATAAATAGTAAATAGTAATCATAGATATTTGTTATGCTTAGGGAGGAGGTAAGAACAGGTACCAAACCCTTTGAAAGTTGGAACCTCCATGGAAAATTGTAAAACTGAGCTGCAAGGGGGCCACACTAGGGACTATTTAGGTCATTTGCTCTTAAAATATCTGTGAACTTGATCCTCAGAGATAAACTCATGAGAAACCCAGGGCACCCCAGATACAGGCTGTGGGTGGATGTTGATGACAACTTTCTCTTCTAGATTCCAGCAGATAAGTTGGTGGCATTGGGACTGTTCAGCCAGCACTTTAACCTGGCAACCTTCAATAAGCTGGTCTCTTACAGGAAGGCCATGTACCATGCTCTGGAGGTAACTTGGTAGTGGGTGGCTGGCCTGGCCCCAAGAATGGGATTAAAGCAAGGAACATACAGAAAGCCAACTCAATCCACAGTGTGGCCAAGAATGACTTGGAGGGAACCTGGGCAACCAGCAGGAGGAGGTTAAAAGATAGCAGTCTAATGGGCTATGCTGAGAAGGGAAGGAAGGGGTTTGAGACTGTCCATAATTTCCCAGTGCTGCCCCCGTGCCCTGCTGATGTCTGTCTGAATTGCCCTCTGAATGAGGAAGGAGGACCCCTGGGAAGTAGGAGGCAATATCAGCATTAGTGAGCGGCGATATTAGCATTAGTGAGCAAGCTTTTTCAGAGCTTGTTCAAAAGGCCAAGATTATGCAGCTGCTGAGGTCAGCTGCTTCCTCCCCTTGTCCATGGGAACCGGCAGGCTCTGTCCTTCCTCCTCTACCTTCACTTGGATTTGCAGTGATCAGTGTCATCTGTCCAGCATGTGTGAGACCAAGCACTAGGCTTAATTAGACATTAAGGCTTCACCTCCACACCTTCATTAATAACTTTGAGCTTTCTCCTAGACCATGAAACAACGCTGACTGATACTTCTGTAGCTAAGAGTGGCCCAGCTAATTCTGACCTGACCACTCCTCTTCTCTACAGGGAAGAGATATTTGGTGCCTCTGCGGGGAGACTGAACGCTCCTTCGTGGCCTGTCCCTGCTCCTCCCTCCCTGTCACATACCACAGCTCAGGACAGCTGTCTGGCTATGAAAGGGCCCAGTGTGAAGGGGAATGAGGCCCCAGCAAGGGGAGTCCCTGGGTGGGGTAAGCCAGGCAAATACCCACCCCGCCTATTTATCAGATTCTATCTCTGTCTCGGCAGAAAGCCAGGATCCGGGCTGGCAAGACGTTCCCCAGCAGCCCTGGAGACTCACTGGATGATCAGCTGAAGCCCATGTTGGAGTGGGCCCATGGAGGCTTTAAGCCCACTGGGGTCGAGGGTCTCAAACCTAACAACAAGCAACCAGGTAGGAGTGATGCCCTGTGGCACAGCCCTGCCACACGGCTGGTGAGAGCACCCTTGGGTGGCGCAGTCATGCCTGCTGCCTCTCACCTCACCCTGGCTTTCCCGTAGTCAGCTATCCCTGGCTGACTAGTTAGTTTTTTCCCAAAAAGTAGCCCAAACATTTCTAGTTTCACTGGCCACTTTTCCTGCTAAACGGTCAAGTACAAATAATTGAGATTAAATCTGTTCTGAAAGCTTCAGTAAACAGAGTCAAGGTGGAATGTACACTAGCACCTTATTTATTTATTTTTTTTAAGGGGAAAAAATTAAGCTTTGCATATTGCAGAAAAAGTGTTTTTAAAAAAAACCCTCAAAACACCCCAAATCTAGGTCACCTCCATTTAGAAAGGGGCAACATCCATCCTCAAGTTGACCAATATCATAGTGCCTCCACGTTTAGGCAGCTGCTTCCCTGTTTCTCTCCAGAAATCCAGGATGTCTTCTCATCCTTCCATTTAACGCCGTGTTTTCTGTTCTGTTTTGTCCCTCCCCCCAAAAAAGTGGTTAATAAGTCGAAGGTTCGTCGTACAGGCAGTAGGAACTTAGAAGCCAGGAAACACGGTATTCCTTCACCATCTTTTGACTATGCACTCTTTTCTCTGCACTTTCTTTCAATCTGTTTGCACATAAAGTACTCTGAAAAGAATCAAATCTGTTTAAAAGTCACCCTGAACTCTCACCGCCCCCTTCCCTCCAACCCTCACAACTGCCTTCCAGGTGACTGTGGTTGGGTGTGCACGTCCTTCCAGCTCTTTCTGTACACTGGTTGGATTCCTACTTTTCCCTTCATTTCTCAATATTTATGGTATAAGCACTGTTAAATGTCATTTTTTCACTAAAGTGTCCTTATGATATTAATGGCTGTGTAATTTTCTCTCCTAGGGACAGAGTCAAATTAAACCATGTCCCTTAATAGATTATACTGTGTAGATTGAATAAAAAAAGAATTTATAGAAATAAAAACCGTAGCCGCCTAACATAATTCAGTGGTTTTTAGTAGCCACATCAAAAAGCTTAAATTAATATTGATCATACACTTAATCTGTTTCCAGCATTTAGTATAAAAAATGATAGTCCTCTTTTCAATATCTTGCTTTAAGTGTCTTAGAACATCTCAATTGGGACACTAAGTTTTCATTACAAACAGTTGATCTGTGTTTTCACCAATGTCCAACTTTTCCAAATGGACTAGTTAATGGGATCTACCAAAAGCTTTAAAATTTGCATCAGAATTAAATTAAAACACAGTCCCTCCGTCACTTTCAGCTGATCAGAGATCTTGGGCAGAGTTGGTTGCATCTGTAGACTGAGCTGTGTCTACTTCCCTTGTGCTGGATCTAGAGGATGCATTTTGCACCTATAGCTGTTTTTAAGGCCCTGTACGTGGGTTAGGCACGTGAGTTTCAGATAACATCATCCTCATCCAAGTTGTCCATAGAGGGGCCACGTGACACCCAGCGGTCACAGCCGGATGCAGCTGGCACCCAGGCCTAGCACACAGGGACCTGTGCTCCCAGCACCCTCCTCCCACCCAGCCGCGGCTGCCTTCTCCTCACCTTTCACAGAGAATAAGACGCGGAGACGCACAGCTGACGACTCAGCCACCTCTGACTACTGCCCCCCACCCAAGCGCCTCAAGACAAATTGTTATAACAACGGCAAAGACCGAGGAGAGGAGGACCAGAGCCGAGGTGACTGTGGGGCGGGGAGGCTGGGGGCCCATCCGTCCTCAGTTGGTTGTGGGCGGGTAGGGAGGAACGCCCAGCACAGGGCTCTCTGACCTTATCTTTTCTCATCACCTTGTCTTTTCTTAACAGAACAAATGGCTTCGGATGTTGCCAGCAACAAAGGCAATCTGGAAGGTAACAGCCTCTCCCTTGCTGGCTTTCCTTCCTCGGTGGTGCTCCCAGCTAGTGCTCCAGGGCTGCTGGTCTGCCCTGCCCTGCAGAGGTTAGCCCCGAACTCTGTCTTGACCTCAGGGTGAGGTGTGGACACCTGCCTTACTCAGGTGCTGCTTAGAATTGAGGTGCCTAACCTTCACTGAGGATGATTCCTAAGGTCGGTGAGCAGGGAGGATGCTTGGGGACAGGAAGGAAATGACGCTTGGGCCAGGAGAGTCACACACTCGAAACCACGATCTGTGGCCTCGTTAGCCCCCTGAACAAGCACTGCAACTGGCTCAGAGGTGGAAGACTGCCATTCTCAAACCAGCTCTGGTCCCTTTGCCCTGGCCGGGAACCCAGTACACTTCTACTGGGTCTCGGGATGTGTGAGGAAGGCTGTCTATTGCAGCCTCACCCCAAGTCCTTCAGTCAACATAGGAAGTGGTGAGTCACTTCAGGGCCAGAGAACGGCACAGCTGCTGGCGCAGGAAGCCCGCGTTTGGAGCAGACCCTGACAATCCTCGGGACCTGGACCCATGATCTTCCCCAGCCCTGAAGACTCCTTCAGCATCTGTCTGCTTCCTGGATGGGCGTGGGCTGAGGGTCCTTGGTATTTGATAGGCCCAGCCCACTTGGTCAGATCTGTAAGACCTGCTGATGGGACATGAGGCAGGAAAGCCTAATAGGAAAAGGACCCTGGCTCTTGAAATCACAGATTATAGGCTGTGTGTAGGATTGGTCACAGTCAAGTCCTATCCTTGACAACGGGCAAATTGGCATGACCACAAATTCCTCAGAAGTCCCGGTCTGTGAAGATGTTCATGCCAGACTCTCCAAGCATATGCCTCTGCTGGTACAGCTCCTCGTTCTTTGCCCCCCTGCACACCCAGGTCCCCCCACCCCCCACCTGCCCCAAGCCCCGTGTCTTCCTTCTGGGCCAATCCTTTGCCTGTCTTAGATGTGTATAAGAGACAGGCTGCAAGGGGAGCAACGTTAAGGGGCGGGCTGGGGCCTAGGGAGCAGGTCAGCGAGCAGCACTGTGCTGGGGGCCACAAGCAGGCAGTAGGACCCATGCTGGGTTGCCCCCTCCCCCAGCAGCCCCAGCTTGAGGCATCCCCCTTCCCGACCCTGAGCTCAGGGACCTCTGGATACTCCCACCCCCACGTCCCAGGCTGGAGGAAAGACCTCAAACATCACTTCCGGGGCCTCTGGCTCCTTCGGGCCACCTCCCACGCTGGTGCTGTCCATGGGCTGCCCTGGGGCAGCAGAGAGGAGTCAGGGCCCTGCCAAGCTCCACCCTGAACACCCCAGCATCCCCAGAGAGCCCCTGAGCTGCCAGGTGGGGGTGCCCAGAAGTGGTACTGTGCGCCTGTCTCTTATACACATCTCACCCCCCACCTGCCCCAAGCCCCGTGTCTTCCTTCTGGGCCAATCCTTTGCCTGTCTTCTGGGACCTTCTGCTTGGAGCTGTTGATTTAGCCCTCTCCATGTGGGATCGAGGATGGTTCCAGAGACAAATCGTTGCATAATCCTAGCTTGGAGTAAAGCGCAGTGACACCCAAGGCTTTAGCAGCGGCCTTGTCTTTCTTACAGATAGCTGTTTGTCCTGTGGTAGGAAAAACCCCGTGTCCTTCCATCCTCTGTTTGAGGGTGGGCTCTGCCAGACATGCCGGGTAAGTCCAGTCCCCACCCTGAACTTTCCCGCCCCTTGCCTGCTCTGTGGCTTCCCGTACTTCCTCACAAAAAGCCTCCCGAGTGTAGGCAGCAGGAAAGGTCCTAGGGGAGCTGATCACCCTACCCTTCCCTCCCAGGGGTACTGGCCTGCAGACCCAGGCCAGTGGTCCCTGTGAGGAGCACCAAGCCACCAGCGACCTGCTGTGTGGCTGCGTCCAAGGGCCGACGAGCCTGCTGGACTTGGCTGGCTGTGCCCGGCCTCCGACTTCACAGGCGTCTCTCTCCGCTGCCAGGACCGCTTCCTCGAGCTCTTCTACATGTACGACGACGACGGCTACCAGTCGTACTGCACCGTGTGCTGCGAGGGCCGAGAGCTGCTCCTGTGCAGCAACACGAGCTGCTGCCGGTGAGCCGCAGGGCTCCCTGGGCGGGTCCCCGGCCCGCGCCCTGGCTCCTCGCTGAGCCAGGCGCCAGGGCACAGAGCCAGGATTATTCTGCGGGGGCCTGTCCTTGAAGGGCTTGTACATCCCTGCAGTAGCACTAGGAGGTACGGACAGGCTCAGGGCATGAGAGAGGAGGATCCATCACCCCCAGAGCTCAGCCAATTCTGGGGATGGCATGGGTCCCGAAGGAAGAGGTGGGTGTTCCCCAAACACGGGCCTTCCCGCCCATGGGGAGGGGCAGCTAGGAGCCTGAGAAGGTTTCAGCCAGCTCGAGCCATCTCCATGGGGAGGGTGGGTTCACAGGAGCACTGTCGGATGACAGGCACCCTCCCCCCCACCCCCGCTGCCTGGCACAGGTGCTTCTGCGTGGAGTGCCTGGAGGCGCTGGTGGGCGCAGGCACGGCGGCGGAGGCCAAGCTGCAGGAGCCCTGGAGTTGCTACATGTGTCTCCCGCAGCGTTGCCATGGCATCCTGCGGCGCCGCAAGGACTGGAGTGTGCGCCTGCAGTCCTTCTTCACCAGCGACCCCGGGCTCGAATACGTAAGCCTGGCATCTGCCCCAGTCTGCCAAACAAAGCTCCGCTGTCCAAAGGAGCATCTGAGAGCCTCAGGCTGGAGACCCAGGCGGCTCTGGGGTTCTCCCCTCCCGCCTTCTTGGCTTGGGATTTCAAAGGCCTGCTGAAGAAATAAGATGGAACTGACCCAGTCTTAGTTTTAGTAGAACTGCAGAGGGGAGGGAAGACTTTGACTTCTCTCAGGTCTGGCTGAAAGTGGCTTTTCCTGGGCTGCATGCTGTTGTTTATGGAGGAGCACATGTCTGGAGTAGCGTCAGTCTTAAGGGTAGAAGGGTCATTTGTGCTGAAGCTCCTCAGGGCATCCCAGCTCAGAAAGGTGAAAACACATGGCTTGTTGCCCCTCAGGGAGGCCAGCCCCACCTCTGCACCTTCACCTCTATGACTTCTTTTTTTATTAACCTGGTAGGAAGCCCCCAAGTTATACCCTGCGATTCCTGCAAACCGAAGGCGGCCTATTCGAGTCTTGTCACTGTTTGATGGAATTGCAACAGGTGAGTTTAGAGCTCACTTAGGGATGCTTACCTGCTTCATGTATCTGATTTCAATGTTAGGAAGGACCCCTGGGATTACCTATTGGTCACCTGTTCTGAGAAATCCGGTGGTTCTTGTTTCTCTCCTTGAACAACTCCATCGTTTTACCCAGCTGGTCCTCCTTCTTTGAAGGCATGGATTTTATTTTTTATGTGTAGGAGTCTTGGGAAATTATTTTCTGTTTCATATCATAGATACGCTGGAGATTAATTCTGAACTCATCACCCAGTATCTCGAGTTTTGGTTCCTTCCAGTTCCCCCCAGGTTTCCCATGTACAGAATTAGCATAGCCAACATGTGTTGCCTTTGGGGGCTTTGCCTGATTCACTTCTCAGAAGTGCCCTATAATATATTGTTAGGAACATTTCCTTTTTACCAGAAGCAGTGGGAATCAGCTGGAGTGCATTTAGCATCACTTGTATTAATATGTATTTTTGTTAACCAGTGTCCACCTGCCAAAAAATAGTGACAGCTTTAAAAGACTCCCGGGTCATCACCAGTGGCTTGTTTTCCCCTCCTTTTGGGGAAAGTAGGTTCTAAAAAACTATTTGTGTTTGTACAATGGCTTATTCTCACTATGGCTTGCCAGAAATGTATCTGATTGTCCTGGAGTGGCTGGTGCTGGGCATTGGCTATGCACTAGTCAGTTTTGGTACATAGCTGCCGTTGGACACAGCAGAGAGTCTGGGAGCCCAGTTTCATTGCTCTCAGCATGGGTTCCCTTGAGGACTGCCATGATCTTTATGTCTCTGGTCTGAGTTCTAAAGATGGTCAGGAGATGGCTTCCAGACAATCACTGGAAGGATGGGCCCTGGGCAGGACAATCCTGATGCATTTTCTCTTCCCCTTGACAACCGCACCCCCCCACCATAGGATACTTGGTCCTCAAAGAACTGGGCATCAAAGTGGAGAAATACGTGGCCTCCGAAGTGTGTGAAGAGTCCATTGCTGTTGGCACCGTTAAGCACGAGGGCAACATCAAATATGTGAATGACGTCAGGAATATCACAAAGAAAAACGTGAGGGCAACACCCCCTTCCTCTTCTCCCTGAACCCCATAAATCCTTAAAATCAATTGGTCACCTTCTACCCACCCAGGGTTGTGGCAGAAGAACAGCTTTGGTTGCATCGATCTGTAGTGTTAAGCGCACAACTTGAAAATCCTTCATATGTGAATCAATCTCAGAGAAGCCTGAGCTTTTGGATTTCTTGGGTCAAAAGTGAAGTTGGGAAATTTAAATGACCAAGCAAGACTTGAAAGTGGGTTTTCATCTAGCTAGCTACCTGGAATCCAGGCTGTTTATCTCTCCATTCCCAGCCCCAGCCCTGACAGTTTTTATCCTGCAGATTGAAGAGTGGGGCCCATTTGACTTGGTGATTGGTGGAAGCCCATGCAATGATCTCTCCAATGTGAACCCTGCCAGGAAAGGCCTGTATGGTGAGCATCCCTTCTCACATAGACCCCAAGAGACCCTGTGTCCCCTGACTGCTGGCCAGGAAGAGTGCCCTGAGAAGGAGCTGTTAGCTTCTGGGCAACTGTGCTTGCTGGCTCTGTTCATGCCACATTGTGACTCCTCAGTTTCCAGAGATAAGAATGAACCTCGCGTGGCTGATGCCCATCTTTCTAGAGAGTGGCAGGGAGAGGGGACAGTAAGTCGTCAGCATAGCTAGTCCTTGGGAATACATTGGTCTCAATATGGAAGAGCGGGCTGAAGGGTTTGAACCTGGCTTTGCCGTTGTCTTTCGTGGGCTCAGAGGGCACGGGCCGGCTCTTCTTTGAGTTCTACCACCTGCTGAATTACACTCGCCCCAAGGAGGGTGAAGACCGGCCTTTCTTCTGGATGTTTGAGAACGTGGTGGCTATGAAGGTTGGCGACAAGCGGGATATCTCTCGGTTTTTGGAGGTGAGGACGTCTGGAGTCTTGATTCTCAGGGTAACACAAATGGGAAGGCCCAGCTGGCACTGGGGTGAGGGTTATTTCCAGGGTTGGGGTTGATGATTCCCCATGGAGGGCATGGCTAGTTGTGAGAGTATGTGGGAAATGTTTGATCTCTCACCTCACCCCAAACCCACTGAAGTCACGATGATAAAACTAGCATACTTTTGGAGGCACCATGAGAGCGCACCAGACACTTTTTACTTGAATTTTTCTCACCCTTATGCTCAGAACTTCTGCTTTAGGGACCATAAGAAAGATAATTACCTACTGCTTAGTATGCATCAAGCATTGTAGTAAACTCTATATATATTATATATCTGTATGTATGTATGTATATAAGGGCTTCCCAAGTTGTGCTAGTGGTAAAGAATCTGCCTGCCAGTGCAGGAGGTTTTGATCCCTGGGTCAGGAATTGGCAACCCACTCCAGTATTCTTGCCTGGAAAATTCCATGTACAGAGGTGCCTGGCAGGCTACAGTCCATGGGGCCACAAAGAGTCAGACATGACTGAGCACATATACACACACACACATATACACTTACTTCCCCCTGACTTTAAAGCCTCTGTTCTGCTAGGGAGGTTCTGTAACTGGTTGGTCCCATTCCTCATGCCTTGTGGACGTTGGCCAATCAGTGACAGAAGTCAGATTTTGCCAGCACTGCATTTCCATAACCGGGACCTCATTCATTTTGTTGGGTTTCAGTTTTGAGCTGCCTTTCCCACCCATACCCGGAGCTTCTGTAATGATCTGACATGCCCAGGGAATACCGCCTCTTAAAGCAGCAAGTCTGATCTGGTCTCTTTCCCCACCATTAACAGAGAGACACAGGCTTGGTCCTTCAGACAGATTCTTGAGGGGAGCTGGTCGGTCCCTTGCCTGGCAGGAGTCATTCCTCCCACACAGTCAGGGACAGCATGTCACCAGTGCCACCTGCATTCTGCCCTGGGCTCCCAGCAGCTGCCCTGCTCTCTCCCCACAGTGTAACCCAGTGATGATTGATGCCATCAAAGTCTCTGCTGCTCACAGAGCCCGATACTTCTGGGGCAACCTGCCCGGGATGAACAGGTAACAAGGGGCTCCCGGTGGGACCGGTAACAGCCAAGTTAAATAGAACGATGTGAGCCATAACCACCAACTCTTAGGAGAAAGAGCTGCTCTGCTGAGAAAGGCCTCACCCTCTAGACCAACCCTTCGTGTTATGGTTCAAGTTGGTTAGGCTGTATAGCAACTGCCTGAGACTCAGGCCAGGATTCCACAATATACTTTACTCCTGCTCTGCCCATGGACCTGGTGCTTAAACCTGGTACTGTGCGCTGGAGCAGGCTTTGTCACAGCCAGGGACACTGTTGCTTCTCCACTTCGCTGTTGTGGACCACTGGGAAATGAACTTTCCCAGTCTCCTTACCTCCAGGATGAAGTGATGATCCCTGGACCAGGCCTGAGGTGACCAGTCAGGTGGCAGAGCTGAGATAACCATCAGTAGCCCAAAGCCTGTCTTTGGATTTTCTTAACTGAGTTCTTTACCTAACTTTTCATTAGTCCTGTCATGTTGAAAGCCAAAAAAATAAGGGGTATAACTGACGATTAATTATCTCTTTCATGTGGCTTCAGGGAGAACAACCTGCTAATTAAGATACCAAATGTGATGATAATAGGCCTTGCAAATGAGTTAGCTTCAAAAAAAGATCCTTTAAAAGGAAGTGTTGGAAGAATAACTTTCAGGCATTTAGCAAAGTGTGGACAGGTGAGAAGATACTGGAATAGTTAGAATTTTCATTTGGCTAATCTGCCGGTCAGATGGAGCAGTGTCCACGTCTGGGACTGCTTCTTCATTCCGCTCCTTAGCTCTCACCCTGCCAGACGCAGTCCCTGCTGCCAGTTGTGCTGACAACGCCAGTCTTGGCTCTAACAGAGCTGACCCTGCCAGTGGGTAGGCACAGGGAAGACAGTTGATGGGGAGGCTTCTTATCCCAGCAGGACTGGAAGAGAAGGAGCAGAGGCATGAAGTTCAGAGTGAAAAGGCCAGGGGTCACAGTCACAAGGTGTTCACAGAGCAGCTCCAAAAACAGTATTCTAGGAGTCAGGGAGAGGAGCGTGAAATGGGCCAAGTTACATAGGGCCTGTGGTCATGGCAACAGTTAAATGTACTCTGGCTCAGGGAATTCAGGTGAGTTTTTCATGCATGAGATGTGTTTCTGGTTCTCTGGGATTTCTGGTGGAAGAATAGACTATTATGAGATGAGAACAGAAGTGGGGAGGCAGCTCAGATGTGGTTCAGGGGAGGACAGCTCTGTGCTTGTGTTGGTACTAAGAGGTACCATCCACATGCCCTGAAAACAGTGAGCGTGGGGGCTCCAGGAAGATGTCCTGTGGAACTGCAAAGAGGGATCAGATTCTAGATACTGAGATTTGCAGAATTTTGTCTGAGTTGGGATGAGAAGTGAGCTGCTACAGTTGGGATCTTAGGATCAGTGACTCTACATCAACCACAGGTCACAGATCAAATCTAGCCCTTAGACTAAACACCTTGGTTTTTTAAGATTTCAGTCCTAGAATCAACAGAATGTAGGGCAGGGCTGTGAACCCTTAGCTCCCCTAGTCCATGGAAGAGTTGGGAATGGAGAGAGGGTGAGGTCAGTGTGGTATTGTGTGTTCAGTGGCTCCTCTTGTGGGCACCATGTATCTGATTTCTTTTTGGCCCTTGAGTTCCTTACCCGGGGGTGCTGTGGTGGTCATCAACCCTGTGCGTTCAGACCTCTTCCTAGTTTTCTGCTTTGGATCTGCTTAACCACTTCAGTATCTATCCATTCTGCTTGTCAAGCATCTGTTTGCCTCTCTCTGCATTTGCAGGTTTCAATGGTGAAAGTTATGAGGGGAATTGTAGCCCTTAATGTGAACCCCTTAACTACTGTCCTTACCTGAACCCCACTGTTAAAGCCTCCTGAGGCTGCGTTCCAGCAGTAAGCCACCCAATCATGGGTTTGATGTGCTACTTGTAGTGAGTAGACCCACAAAGACTTACTCCAGGCTCCTGAGGCTCAGAGATGGCAGAATTTGCTCAGGATCACTCGTTCAGCCAGTGAGCAGTGGGGTTGAGACTGAAGTGTCTCCTGACCCCTCTAACCATGTGCTTCACCATCCTGCTCTCCTCAGTGAAGGAGCTTGGGCTACTGTTACCATTTGGGTAGGGGGACCATTCACCGCTGCACGAGGGCTTCCTGCCCCAAGCAGCTAGCCTGTCCCTGACTTGACCCCCAGGTTTGTGCTCATGCCTGGGCCATTTTTATCATATTTCTGTAGCAAGTTCACGGCCAGAGCAGATTTTGCAGCTTGGGCTCTCACTCCCACCCTGGGAGGCACCGAGCCAAGGCCCTTTCCCAGGCAGTAGAAAGTAATGGGTTTTGGATGTTCCCAGGCCTGTGATAGCATCCAAGAATGATAAACTCGAGCTGCAGGACTGCCTGGAATTCAATAGGACAGCAAAGGTAAGCAGCGCTCTGCCTGGCCCACCACTTGGCGACCTTTCAATGGGACTAAACCTTGGTGTCCTCCCCCCACACGACTCCCTGGTGCTGGGCTTCCTTCCACACAGTTCTATCCCAACTTCAAATACAGAGTAGGAGAAGTTCTTGATAAACAAAAGTGAGAGACGGCAACTAGACTTTCCCATTGTGAATGCACACTCCTTGGAGACTCCCAAGTGAGAAATGAGTATACTTTTGCAAAAAAAAAAAAACTGCTATTAAGTCATAAATAATTCTATTAATATTCCAGAAACTTAATTTTCAAAGCTTCCATTAAGCTAAGTTCCATTCAAACCCTGCTTGGCCATCCTCTCTAATCTGGGGGAGCTTTTCCTTTTTAAAAAAAAAAAATCTGCTATTAAGTCATAAATAATTCTATTAATATTCCAGAAACTTAATTTTCAAAGCTTCCATTAAGCTAAGTTCCATTCAAACCCTGCTTGGCCATCCTCTCTAATCTGGGGGAGCTTTTCCTTTTGCTTAATCTTGCTTCATCAATAACTATTTCCTTGATGCCCATGTGATCTCATTCATGGACACTTTTTTGTTTATCTCTTGTTCTCTCTGAGGCTGGTCCTTCCTGCTCATTAACTTCTTGGCTTTTGTGGGAAGCCTTCCATCTCTCCTTTTCTCATTCCCTATCCGAGCCTGGCCCTGCCACTTTCTCTCCCCCACCTGCCCTCCCTCCTCCACCTTCCTTAGGTGCTTCTGAGCCTTGGCCCAGAACTGTTCATTCTGTGCTCACTCCATGATGTCATTTTGTTCTCCAGTTAAAGAAAGTACAGACAATAACCACCAAGTCGAACTCGATCAGACAGGGGAAAAACCAACTTTTCCCTGTTGTCATGAATGGCAAAGAAGATGTTTTGTGGTGCACTGAGCTAGAAAGGTGAGCAAGGCTGTTCGTGGAAAGGGGAATCAAGCAGACAGAGAGAAAAGGGGTAGAAACCGTGGTTAAGGCCAGCAGCAAGTTCCACGTAGTCTCGCTGACCTTCTACATTAGCAGGGCTGGGAGTAACCTCGCCAGTTGGTGCTTATTTCCTAGCAGAAATGGCAAAAAGGCTGTGGTGGTGAGGAATCTGAAACCTGAGGCCATGAGACAGTACATCTGTCTCACCTGGCTGTGTCTCCCTGGCATTTGCCTGCCCTGACATGCTGGGATCCTAGGATGTGTTAGGATCCAGCTAAAGGAAACTCTACCGGCAAGCCGTTGCTTCTTTCTCAGGATTCCTCCTGCTGAGTTGCTTGTTCCAAAACTCCTTAGCCAAAGTCTGTCCTCTCCCTTATCCATTTATTTGGCTAAGTCGGGATTTTATCTGTTTTGAAGAACCAACTCTTTGATTTAATTTCTCCTGTTCTGCATTTAACTTTTTTTTTTTTCTCATTTTATTTTGTTATTGTGATGAGACTGTAGTAAGGGTCGTGAACATTCCTCTTTACATTTTTGGTAGTGTCTTAGGGTTACTTTGATAGAGTATTTTCACTCCAGATAGTTTAGTTCTATAGCTGGATGTATTTCTTGGTTTAATTTGTAGTATGGACTGTAAACCTGGGAAAGAGTGAGGTCCAGTGTATCTGTAGCCTCTTTCCAGACCTGCACCTCTTCTCCTGTGGTAGAATGCCACTCAGGAGGCTGTTGGTATATTTCGTTGCCATCTGCCATTTAAGTCCAGCTTGGGCCTTAATCCAGCAATTTGCTTTGAAGAGGGAAAGAAAACGCAGGATGCTTCAGTTTACTCATGGTCAATTACTGGAGCATCTGATGATTGGAAATAAGATCGGCTTTGTGAGTTTCCCTATTCCTTAGTGCGGCGATGGCATAACTTCCTAGCCTTTTGTGATGTGAAGATAGGTACTTGTCTGCTGACTGGCTGGCCATCTTGGCATTCATTCAGTCGTTCATGCAAGAGAAGTCCAGCGAGCACCAGGTGGCAGCAGTACAGTGCGAGCGTGGGGCCGTGCACAAGACAGGTGCCCTCAAGAGAGGGACCATGCCCTCGTGACAGGCATCTGTGAGCCGAAGAACTGGTGGACTTGACCTCTGGGGGTCAAGAGGGGGCTCACGGGAAGGCCTGGTGGAAGGGACGGGTCAAAGGGCAGGAAGAGCAGAGCGACATGGGCTGCCACGGCCAGGAGTCCCCCAACGGTGCTAAGCACGCTGGTGGGGGCGCATCTGACTCCCTGTCTTTTCACTCTGGTACCCTCCCCCACCCAGGATCTTCGGCTTCCCTGTACACTACACAGACGTCTCCAACATGGGCCGTGTGGCCCGTCAGAAGCTGCTTGGGAGGTCCTGGAGCGTGCCTGTCATCCGACACCTCTTCGCCCCCTTGAAGGACTACTTTGCCTGTGAATAGTCCCCCAGGCACCAGGGCATGTGGGCAGAGCCACAACCCAGGAGGTGCAGCCCGGCTCTGCCCTTGCCAGCCCAGCTGTGCTTGCGGGGTCACGCCGAGTACCTCGTTGGGAGCAGAGCTGCCTGTCCCCTTCCTGGCCGGGGGACCCCGAGGTGCCACCTCCTTGTGCACAATACAGACCTGGCCGCTTGGAGCGGCCAAACACGGTGCTCATTTTATCTTTTCCTAAAACTTTAAAACTTGAAATAGATAGTAAGATGGCTTTTTTTCCCCTCCTCTCTGGGTTTACTGCTCAGAGAAACGATGGCTAAGATACCAAAACCACAGTGCCGACAGCTCTCCAAGACTCAGGTTAATGCTGAAAAATCACCCAAGACAGTTATTGCAAGACTTTTTAAAATGTCTGCGGCTCCTTGTTTCCAGGAGTGTGCAGCGGTAGACAGGTAGCTAAGGGACCTTTGAAGGGCCCAGTATGGTTTTTTTCTAGGGCTAGCATAAGAGGACATGATGTCCATGTCTGTCTCGAGTTTTCCCTGGCATGTCGTTGTCCCCACCCGCCACCCCTACCCTGCCCCCACCTCAGTGTAAAGGGCTGGGATCTCTGACCCATTTAGAGTATTTTCCACAAGGATGATGATTTCAGCAGGGATGACATCATCATCACATTCAGGGCTATGTTTTTCCCATAAATCTGAGGGCAGGGCTACCCTTAGCTAAATCCCTCCCAGTGACTGCAATAGAACCCTCTGGAAACTCAGGAAGGGGTGGGCTGGGTTATAAACTGCCATATATTGGTATAGACAGGTATGGCTTCTCATTGTCTTCCCCCTTTATACCCATGTGAGAGGAGAGGAGGAAGAAGCTTACATAAGACCCTCCCCCCACCCCACCCCGCACGCCTCCAGGCCACTCTGCAGGCACAGGTCCCCAGTATGACACCCCCATCTTCTCAGCTAGGGGCAGAAGCACAGTCCTCGCACTTTCCCCTTCTCTAAGAGACTGCAGGGGGAAAACTGCAATAAAAGCTCAACCCTCCCTCCCTCCTGAGATTTTAAAGTCCTTTTTTATGCCATGATGAATCAATAAATCTTTTTTTCAGAGGAGGAGTGGGAGGTCAGACAAGCTGCATTTCAGAAATGCTGTCGTAATGGTTTTTAACACCTTTTACTCTTACTGGTGCTATTTTGTAGAATAAGGAACAATGTTGACAGGTTTTGTGGGAGGTTTTTTTATACACTTTTTTTTTTAATCTCAGACTTCTATTTTTGTTTAAACATTTTCATAATTTTTTTTTTTTTTTGTAACTGGAGCCACGTAACAAGTATGGGGAAAAGTTGTGCCTTGTTTCAACAGTTTTTGCTAATTTTTAGGCTGAAAGATGACAGATGCCTAGAGTTTACTTTATGTTGAATTAAAATCAGTATTTCTCTAACAATCTGGTGTCCCTTTTGTTCTTTTGCAGATCAAATGGGTGGGGCATGTGAGGGAAAGTGGAAAGGTGGGATGGTTGAAATAACCCACCTTCGAGTCCAGTGCAGAAGTTTCATGTCCATGCGAGCTGAGCTGTGCATGCATGCTAAGTCGCTTCAGTTGTGTCCGTCTCATTTGCCACCCTATGGACTATAGCCCACCAGGCTTCTCTGTCATGGGATCCTCCAGGCAAAAATACTGGAGTGGTTGCCATTTCCTTCTCCAGGGGATCTTCCCAACCCAGGGGAATGTCTTCTGCATTGAACGTGGATTCTGAGCCACCTGGGAAGCCCTTTTAAGTACCACAGGTGACCCCCAAGTCTAGTACCATGGTCCCCAAACTCCAACGTATCAGCATCCCCTGTAAGGCTTGTTCAGTGGAGAACAAGCCCTACCGCTAGAGCTTCTGATGCATTAACTCTAAAGTGGAGCCTGAGAATTACTCGATGCCCGTCCAAGGACCAATCTGGGATAGTGAATGGATATCTAAACCTTGTTTCCCCAAATAAATAACAAGTTCATTGAAAGCCTTGATGTCTGGCACAGTCACGTCCAGGTTATTTCTCACAGCTATTGGCTAGCTGGTTGAGATGAGTCAAAAATCCCAGGGCTGACCTCGTCCTGTCCCTCGTCCCTTTGTAGGCTTCTCCTGCACTTTGTTCCACTGCTCCTAAGTTGTCATGTCATAGCTGAGCCATGGTCAGTGAGGGGCGTGGGCTCCAGTGAGGGGAGACTCCTTGGGAATGACCCAGGACCAATGTTTAACAGCTGCCTGTGGCCCCCCAGTGTTTTGGGTGGACTGTGTTTCTTGCCCTTGGTAAGCTTAACGTTGCATCTCCCTTCAGTAAGCCACCTGGGTCCACCCAGCCACGTGTCCCAAAGCCCAGAGTCCATCATGTCATAATTCTGTGTCACTACCTCTAGCCTTTGGTCAATGAAACGGTCCTGATGAAGATTCTAGTAGCTTTCCAGAGGTTAATGTTGGTCATATGGTTCCTTTAGGGAGAAGGCAATGGCAACCCACTCCAGTATTCTTGCCTGGTGAATCCCATGGACAGAGGAGCCTCTTAGGCTGCAGTTCATGGGGTCACTAGGAGTCGGACACGACTGAGCGACTTCACTTTCACTTTTCACTTTCATGCATTGGAGAAGGAAATGGCAACCCACTCCAGTGTTCTTGCCTGGAGAATCCCAGGGATGGGGGAGCCTGGTGGGCTGCCGTCTAAGGGGTCGCACAGAGTCGGACACAACTGAAGTGACTTAGCAGCAGGTTCTTGTAGAGGAAAGAGGGATGCCCTGTGCATCAGTTGAATATCTCAGTTGGCATGACTCTCCAAGATGAAGTTTGCTGCTGAGTTGTGTCTGACTCTTGCAACCCTCTTATTGTCACCCACCTGGCAACTCTGTCCATGTGATTTTCCAGGCAAGAATACAGGAGTGGGTTTCCATTTCCTTCTCCAGGGGATCTTCCCAACCCAGGGAGTGAACCTGCGTCTCCTGCATTGGGAGGCAGCTCCTTTACCACTGAGCCACCTGGGAAGCCCACTATTGGAGTGATGGGCCTTAATAACTCAAAGGCAAGCTCAGAAATAGTCTGGCCCAGAGTTGGAGTGGAGCACGAGAAACTGTTTTTAGGCACCACTAGGCTAGAATAGAACAGCCCGGGTGTAAGTCACCATGGTGAGACATTGGCAATTAGCAAGCCAATCCTGCTGGTCCTCTGCTCAGGTGTTCAGGCCCTAGGGGCCTTGGCTGCCTTATTAAGCCATCTTGTATACAGTGCTGTACCAAGTGCCAGGACAGGATGAAGCGAAATAAACAGCCTCGGCCTCGAAACCCCAAGAGAGGGGATGGACTGGCCGTCCAGGTGAGGGGCCCTTGGGTATTGTGGCCTGCTTGGGGGCAGCCTTAAGGGGAGACCTTGGAGGGTCTGTGGGGGCAGTTCTCCGTTTTCTCAAGATGGGGGGCCAGGTTTGGATCCTAGGACTGGGGCCAAGTGGAGAATGTGATGGACATTCTGACCTTGGGGACGTAGCTGGGGTTTGTACCACAAGTAGACCTTTTCTGAAAGTATCTCCTGGTTGCCTGGAGCTGTATCTGGGGGCTCACATGTATCACCTTGGAACTTTTCATCTCTAATAGATGAGGATCATAAATCCTACCTACCTGCTTCCTAGGGCTGCTGTGAATGTTTAAGGCTGTAACCTGGGTAAGTTGTTTTGCCTGGTGCCTGGCACACAGTAAGCCCTCACATGTATTGAATGGCATTGTGATAATAAAACCCTTATAGTGATGGTAATATCCAATATTAATGTATTAATAAAATCTTAAAAAAGGACAGGTAATTTTCATCTAGGTGTTTGCAAAAGAGCTGAGTAACAGCAGTATTTGGTGCTGAAATTGTGTCCATCACCCCACCTGCAACATGTTGGGGTCCCCTTGCTCCTTGTTAGGGAGAGTAAGTGTGGGTGGCTTTTGAGTCTGGCACCCCAGAGATTTGTGAAAGGGATCTTCCCTGGGGGTGCTTGACTGACCTCTGAACAGTTCCATGGTTATCTGGTGGGGGATCAGCACTGGACAGAGAGCGTCCCCCACCCTACCTCAGTCAACTGGCTCTTGAGTGATTTTCTGTTCCAGGCTTGTGCTTGGTTGGTCCTTAATTCCTTCCTGCCAGACTGGATGCCTCTCCTTGCTTTACCTCCTCCTAGTTTGTGACCTTGAATGTGCTCCATAGCCACTTTGAGCCTCCGTTTATGCAGCTGTAAGAGAAGGATAATAGCTTCATAAGGCTGATGTGTGGATCAAGTAATTCAGTGTGTGTGAAGCATATGCAGAGTGCTTGTGGGTAGTGAGTGCTGAGTACACAACAGCTGCTTTATTGTTTACTGTTTAGAGTCCTCCCAGCAACCCTGAAGTGAGGCAGTGGTTACTGTGATCCCAGGTAGAAGAACTGAGACTCAGAAGTGAGTACCCAAGGCCACACAGCCAGTGCAAAGAAGTTGTGAATTGAAATCTGTTTTGTGAATCCATTGGTCTCCCCTGCATCTGTGTATGTGTGTGTGTCTCGATTCTGAAATTACCTGCTGCCCTTTGCAGCCTATGACACAACTGACCTTTCTTGCTTCCTTCTCTTACTTTTTTTCAACTTACCATCCTTCTCTCCTTTCTGCCTTCTATCCTTTCTTCTTTCTGTTTAACTTTATTACTGGATTTGGTGGCTGCTTACTGAGTCTTTGCACATGTTGTTCTCTCCCCAGAACAGCCTTCTCCCCTTTGCCTGGTCCTTCGGTTCTCACCTCTTCCAGGAAGACTTCTTTGCCCTCATTCTAGGCAGCACTAAGAGACATTTTCTAATCTGAGCTGTCCTTCCCTGTGGATTGATAGAAGAATATCTCAGCACAAAGTACTCTGTATTATTTCTTATTTTTGTACCCATCTCTTCCATGAGCTTGTGAGGTGCTCAAGGCAGATGAGCCCTCCTAACACCAGTTTTTAGTTTAATAAGGTTGTCATACATTTGGAAAACTCAGGTTTGAAGTCATAGTTTTTTATTTATTTTGTTTTCGGGGAGGAGACTTACAGTTGAGAGATTACCGCATATATTAAAAGTCACTTAAAAGCACATAGTAAAATCTCGCAACTTTGTCCTACTGGATGGAAGTTCCTTTTTCTTTTTACCCTCTGGTCTTTCACAGTTAGACCTTAATGTGACAGCCTTGGCTTAACCGCCTTCTCAGAGAGGAGGGTGGGGCCTAAGTAGGTCACGTGGCCCTTTCTTATCTCTTTGGGGTGTTGTTGCCTGGGAGGGCAGATGAGTTTTTTTCTGAGGCTTTAGCTCAGAGACCTGTGATGTCCTGTGTCTCCAGAACCAGGTTCGAATGGTAGTCCAACAACCTGAGGCCCTTCTTGACTTGACTTTCATTTCCCTCACGCATTCCTCCCCCACCCCAAATGGCTTTCAGGTACTGCTGACAGCATATCAGTTGACAGAAATTGAATATTGACATCAACTGAAAGGGACTCTGAAACCATTAACACTGATTGAGCGCGTACCATGTGCTGGGAGTGGTCTAAGAACATTACATACATCTCATTTGATTCTAACCCCAAGCAAAGTCAGGATTGAACCCAAACCTGGTGGCTTTGCTACTTACAAAATTTACTGAAAGCGTTGGAAACTTAACATCCTTGTGTATAGTTCAGTTCAGTTCAGTCGCTCAGTCGTGTCCGACTCTTTGCGACCCCATGAATCGCAGCACGCCAGGCCTCCCTGTCCATCACCATCTCTCGGAGTTCACTCAGACTCACGTCCATCGAGTCAGTGATGCCATCCAGCCATCTCATCCTCGGTCGTCCCCTTCTCCTCCTGCCCCCAATCCCTCCCAGCATCAGAGTCTTTTCCAATGAATCAACTCTTCGCATGAGGTGGCCAAAGTACTGGAGTTTCAGCTTTAGCATCATTCCTTCCAAAGAAATCCCAGGGTTGATCTCCTTCAGAATGGACTGGTTGGATCTCCTTGCAGTCCAAGGGACTCTCAAGAGTCTTCTCCAACACCACAGTTTAAAAGCATCAGTTCTTCGGCACTCGGCCTTCTTCACAGTCCAACTCTCACATCCATACATGACCACAGGAAAAACCATAGCCTTGACTAGATGGACCTTAGTTGGCAAAGTAATGTCTCTGCTTTTGAAGTTGGGGGTAATTAGCACAAATGCCCAAATCACTTATGACTATCTGTATTCAATTATCCATATAGTGCTACTATTACTACTATTCCTATAATCATTTGTTATCCTTTTGTCTTTCTACCCTAACTCTTGCTAGGTTAACAGCCTATATTTTAGGGCAAGTATCATCTCTAGGAAGCCTTCCCACACTGTTTAGGTGAGGTCAGGTTTTCTCCTGCTGTATACTCTTGGAGCACTACTTACCAGCAAGACAACCCAGCAGTACTGGTGGTTAAAATACTGAAATGCCTCCAGACCAGTTGATAAAGAGCTCCTGTCCCAGCTCCCTAACCCATTCTTCCCTGAACATCTCTCCCTAGTTCAGCAACTACTTGGGTGAGACCCAGCCCAGAAGAGGCCTCTAGGCCCCTACTTGCAATGCAGGTGCTATCTCTCCTGCCACAGCCCATTCCTGTCTAACTAAGTCTGGTTTGTAATTAAACGTGCTCATTGTGCTTAGTGGTGTCTGACTCTTTGCGACCCTTTGGACCGGAGCCTGCCAGGCTCCTCTGTCCGTGGCATTTTCCAGGCAAGAATACAGGGGTAGATTGCCATTTCCTCCTCCAGGGGATCTTCCCAACCTAGGGATCCAACCAGTGTCTCTTATGTCTCCTACATTGCAGGCTGGTTCTTTACCGCAGAGCCAGCAGGGAAGCCCTTGTAATTAAACAGTGATGTATAATCAGTTATGTGCTTTGCCTTCCCTGACAGATTGGAAACTTTAAGAGCTCAGAGGCTATGTCTGTTTCTTGGTCACTGCCAAATCCCTAGGGTTTGATTAATCAGGGAAAAAAAATATTTGCTGAACACATGAATCAATGATATTTTGACAAGAAAACCAGCTCAAAACTTGGATCAATCTTTGTGATACAGGGCAGCTGATTTCTCTGACCCTCAGTTTTCTCTTCTGTAAAGTGGGTCTAACTCATTCTTTGAACAAGTCTCTAAGACTCCAAATATCAGGTTCTTTGACACCGTGGGAACAGGATTGAGAAGATTCTTGTTTCCGTGGATTTTATGGAAAAGCAGACAATAAAGGCATAAACAATTAAACGAGATGACTATACTGAGAAAAAAACGGATGATGAGATTACAGGGTCATTCTAGAAAGAAAAGTCGCAGAATATGTCTCTAATGTGACTTTTAAGTCCTTCCTCAAATCGCCTATGGATTTATTTATTTATCTAATAATCCATTTTTTGTAGAAATTCATTGTAAAACCAATTTTTTGGCTACTGGGGTGGAGAATTTGTAACTGGATCCCGCCTTCTAGGCGGGGTCACATCTGCCTGAGGTGGGATCTCATTGGTTACGGCAGACCTCGCGCAGTTGCATTGCCCCGGCAGCCGGCGCCCCGCCCCTAGGGCACTCCAGCCGTCCATCAAGTTTCGGGCTCCGCCCCCAGCGCGCGGCTTCGTCCCTCTCTATAAAAGGAGCCGGCGGGCGATGACGAGCCTTTACGTCGGCGCGTAAGG
>SJYT01073424.1:327352-338417 GCA_006410635.1 Cephalophus harveyi | reverse complement strand
GAGTGGGGGCTGCCCCTCGGCGGCGTGGGGGCTTACGGGCCGCGGCCTAGGCGTGGAACCAGGACAGGAGGCAGGAGGTTCCGGGGTGGTTGGGCCGGGTAGGGGGCGTGTGTGGGGTTGGAGTGGGCCTGCTGGAAGTTCTGGGGACCACCCCCCCTCCACTGTAGGAGACGCCGCCGCCTGATTTAAGAGTCCAGGTTTTGGAGTGCAGCCTGTATTGAATTCCCTGCTGTGCGACCTTGGGCAGGTGCTTTAACCTCTCTGGGCCTGTTTGCTCATCTGTAAAACGCGGGAGAAAGATAATACTACACGTAGAAAGGTCTTGTCCCCGAGTATGGCGAAAAGCAAGCCAACTCCCTGGACTTCTTCCTCTTCTTCAGTTCAGCGTCCACTGAGCGCTAGGCACTGTGTTAAGCACTGGCTCTACACCCTGGAGCAGGAGGGCAAAGGCCTGCTTTCTAGTAGTCTACATTGTGGTGGGGAGACCGAAAATGAAAAAATCCATGGAAATGAGAAAATTGATACATGGAAAAGAATTTCATATGATCACTGGCGAGACAGTGTAATAGGGTTATATGAACAGTGCTTTTTCAGTCCCTGGTTTCACAGCTGACCTGGGGTGCTGCAGGGCAGAGCTGGGCCTCTACTCCATTTTGGGACTGAAGCTCCTGAAGTCCACTGAAGATGCACCAGGCCTGCCATCCGCCTCTCTGTAAGGGTAGTGATAATAGCAGCTCTTTGCTAATTGGGTACTTGCTGTGTGCCAGGTGTTGTGTGGTTTTATGTCATATTGCACTTGTCTCTTAACAGATTTTGTTTTCATTTTACAAATTAGGGGACCGAGACTCTGAGAGGTTATCTGCTTTATGGTGTCCAGCAAGTGGCTGAACCCAAGTCTGTGACTCTTTGAGTCCAGGCCCTTAATCTCTGTATTACGCTGCTTCCCTGAGGTCCAGATCTAGACTGTGTTTCCAGTGTGCCCTTTATGATGGTGTATATATGTGTACAGTTTCTGTGGTTAAGAAATGTATAGCTGTTTCTGACACATAGGGAAGCTTAGGACATGCTGTGTTTTTCACTTAGAGTCAGTTAATCCTCACTGCCTCCTCGGGATGAGCAGATGAGCTATTTGTGATCCGGAAAGGTGAGATATTTACCTAGGGCCACATTGCTTTTTTGGGGGGGGTTCCCCCCCGCCCATTCCATAGTGCTCAGTATGGTACCTTGAAAGTGATAAGTGCTCATCAGCCAGCCTTGAATTGGAGTGGGTTTGGGAGGCTTTTTCAAGGAAGTTTAAATGTGGATCAAGGAGGGGTGAGGTTTGTGTGGTGATCATGGGGTCTTTCTTCCATTGAGGCCAAGCAGAGGAATCCTTAGGGAGGAAGAGAGTGAGCTGTTGCTAGCTGTAGCTGAGGCTCTGAGAGCTGGTCTCTTTTGACTGCCTGGAAGAGCAAATTAAATAGTTGAGTCAGTGGATGTTTATTGCACATCCACAGGGTGCCTAGCCCCATGTATTTAGTGGCTGCAGAGTTTGCGGAGCACATGGGGCCAGGTATTAATGTGCTGCTAATGAAAGAGTTTTAAATTTATGATGAGGAAAGGCCATTAAGGTTTTCTGAGCTGAAGTGTGGTCAGGAGACACACGTGGCTTTACCTGCTGCTTACATTTTATGGCAGCATGATACACACAGTACCTGATGGATGTATGTATGAATGTTGCCAAAATAGATTACAGGTGCTCACCCAGGGACTGTGGTGGTTTTTGTTTGCATGTCTTTCTCTTTGATACCACACAGTCTGCATTTCATTTCTTCCTTTAGGGATTTTAAACACAGGAGTCACTTGGTCTGATTTTTGATTCAGAAAATTCTCCTTGGCTGGTGTATAAAAACAGTTTGAGACAGAGACTAGTTTGATGTCTGTTGCAGTGGATGGAGGTGAGAGATGGTAGTGACAGGTCTCAGGTGTGTTTTTGGCACTGGAGATAGGATAAATGAGACAAGGTCTCTCTCCTGGACTTGTTTGTTTAATGCCAAACCATTTTTTTGTGCTTTACCTCATTTAAACATCACCTCAAATAGAGGGCATTCACTCATAAGATAAATGAGGTGTATTGAAGTTAAGTAACTTGCCCAAATTCATATGACGAGTGAGAGCCTCATGTCCAAACCCAGGCTTCAAATACTCAGCTCTTTGCATAGAGCAAATTTCCCACTGGTTCAGATCCCATCTGGGAATGCTTCAGAAATGAAGAGATAATGACAGTTGCAGAGGTTTGAATGAAGTGCTGTGGGAACATAGGGATTAATTTCCCAGTGGAGTCAGGAACTAAATTGTGTTGACTTCTTGTATAATACGGTTTTGTCATCTGAGTTTACGTAAGAGAGTTGATAATTTGCTTTCTGAGACACATTTTTCTCTGCTTGACACTGTCCTGCCAGCATGAAAACCAGTAGCCTTTCCTGAGCCCACTGTGTAATGTGCTGTGCCAAGTCCTCGGGGGAGGGGGATGTGGGGTGTGAGGGCTCAAGCCTGAGACGTCAGATGAAGAGGAGGTTGTGTGGTAGATCTCCATCATTTCCGGCCCTCACGTTGTGTAGCTGTTTGACTTGTGAGGTGTGCTGGAGACGCAAGCGAAGACTAGCTAGTCTCTTGGTGGAGGAATGAAGTGCTGAGTCCCATGGTGGTTCAAAATTGTCCTGAGTTTTTCTTCCTGCATTGATCATATTGATGTCACATGAAATTAGGAAAATTACAAGTGTCGGTCATGGTGAAATTTAGTATTTTCTAGCAGGAGTCCTCAACCTCCAGGATTTAATGCCTGATGATCTGAGGTGGAGCTGATATAATAATACTAGAAATAAAGTGCGCAATAACGTAATGCACTTTGAATCATTCGAAAACCATCCTGCCTGCCCCCTCCCCCCTTTCCCCAGTCTGTCTGTGGAAAGACTGTCTTCCACAAAACCAGTCCCTGGTGTCAAAAAGGTTGGGGACTGCTGTTGTGTAGTCATGAGTCTTCATGGTAATTGCCCAGGAATCTCATTTAGGTCTGGATCCACCTGCATTTATCTCATATTGAATCTTCTCTTCGCATTATCTGTTCACCAGCAGTTGGTGACCTTTTCCAAGCTTAAATAAGAATGTGATTCTCCCCCATTTAAATCCCAGGAAGGGATTCTTGAACGGTTAAGGGATAACATCTGAACTCCTCATCATGCCTGCAGAGTCCTACCAGGATCTGCCTGCTTCACTTCTCTCACTTCTGTTCCTCCTCACCCTCCTGCTCACGGGGCTGTAGCCACTCTGCTTAAGCTTCTCACTTAGCTTACCCCAGTGTCTGCTAAGCTCCTGGTGCTTAGTAGGCCTGCAGATGGCCTCCTGTCCTCAGTAGGTTCAGCAGAGAATTTTACTGAGGACTCTTCTCTGTGAGGTCATTTGCCACCACCTCTGTAGTACTTAGGTTATAGAAAAGATTACTTTTTTGATTGTAAAAGTGGACATAGTCTTTAAGAAAATTTGGAGAACTTTCTAGTGGAAACTATAAAGAGAAATTAATAAAAAGCCCACCATCTGAAGAAAACTGGTGTAAACATTTTGATACATTAATGGATAAATGAATTGACGTTTTCTGAGCACATTTTTATACCAATCACATTAGAATGGGGCCTGAATTTTAGGCTGGCTGGTGTTGAGCCATTCATTTCAGGTTATGTTTACTGCTGGAAATCTAGGCTTGAGGCTGGAATCCTAGGTCTTTGATTTGGCATCTTGGGAAGGATGGGGGTGAGGCTTCCAAGTTGAGTGTCCCCATACTTCTTCTCTGGTGACTCCAGGAAATGCTTGCACTTTCTTACTGCCCAGTAATGCGATCCCTTCTCTTTTCTCACATGCTGTAGAAGATGGCAGTGAACGTGTACTCAACGTCCGTCACCAGTGATAATCTCAGTAGACATGACATGTTGGCCTGGATCAATGAGTCTCTGCAGTTGAATCTGACAAAGATCGAACAGCTGTGCTCAGGTAAGAGAAGTTCAGTAGACCCCTTTACCCTGGAAAGCCTGCGGGTCCTTCAGGGATGCACAGGTCGGCCATGTCTGATCGCAAAAGCCACAGGTTCGGGTTCTGTGTTAGGGCTGCTCTGTTTGTTTTAGCCTTGCCTTGGTTCCACTTGTGAGTGGGACTGTGCTTGAAAGGAGCCTGCTCTCTTCTGGCCTGTATGTCCACCGTCTCCTGCTGTAGCGGCTCCATTCTGAGGCCTGCAGCTTACTTAGCTTCAGCTGCTCCATCTGCAGTTTTTGCATCCAGACTTGAAGTGACTTATTTGAGGACAATAATTGTAATTGTTCTAGTTCTGTATTAGTTTATCAGTGGCGTTTCTTACTCCCACAAAACTCAAGACCAAAGTCAGGCCGGTTTGCCATTTCAGCCACAACTTATTGAACTACTGTTTATTAAGAATATGACAGAGAAGTGCTGATTTAAAACAAGAACATACATTATGTGTTAGGGTTATCAAAATTGGATTTACCTCTGATAGGAGGTGGGGTCAAGAATATGACAGTAGAAGGATGAGCTGTATCTCCTGTTGCTACTTGAATTCTTATCTTGATCTTGGGGTAGAGAATTAGAACCTTTATCTTCTCCAAGTAATCATAGCAACAGTTATTTAATTAAACACTTGTGTGCCAGGGTTATGTAAGTGCTTTCAAATATCTTTTTATCACTGTATCTCTGTGAGGTGGCCTCTTGATGAAAGTGAAAGAGGAGAGTGAAAAAGTTGGCTAAAGCTCAACACTCAGAAAACTAAGATCATGGCATCCGGTCCCATCACTTCGTGGCAAATAGATGGGGAAACAGTGACAGACTTTATTTTTGGGGGCTCCAAAATCACTGCAGATGGTGATTGCAGCCATGAAATTAAAAGACGCTTACTCCTTGGAAGGAAGGTTATGACCAACCTAGACAGCATATTAAAAAGTAGAGACATTACTTTGCCAACAAAGATCAATCTAGTCAAGGCTGTGGTTTTTCCAGCAGTCATGTATGGATGTGAGAGTTGGACTATAAAGAAAGCTGAGCGCTGAAGAATTGATGCTTTTGAACTGTGGTGCTGGAGAACTCTTGAGAGTCCCTTGGACTGCAAGGAGATCCAACCAGTCCATCCTAAAGGAAATCAGTCCTGAATATTCATTGGAAGGACTTATGTTGAAGCTGAAACTCGAATACTTTGGCCACCTCATGCGAAGAGCTGACTCATTTGAAAAGACCCTGATGCTGGGAAAGATTGAAGGCAGAAGGAGAAGGGGGCGATAGAGGATGAGATGGTTGGATGGCATCACCGACTCAATGGATGTGAGTTTGAGTAAACTCTGGGAGTTGCTGATAGACAGGGAGGCCTGGTGTGCTGAAGTCCATGGGTTGCAGAGTTGGACACAACTGAGCGATTGAACTGAACTGTGAGGTGGGGATGTTTATTAATTTTTTTTTTTTTTTAACAGATGAGAAACTGGGCTTAGAGAAATTGAATAATAAGTATAGGGTTAAACAACCAAGAATAGAATTGAGACTTGAACCAAATTTGAAATCAGGAGCCCATGTCCTTCAGCTTCTGTACCATACTTGTTCTTCAGATTTTTCTTTTACCAACTAGTGCCATTCAGATCTCCTTAAAATTACTGCTTTCATTTATATGAAAATTTTCTAAATGAACTCAGCTTCTGTACTTCCTCATTTTGTACCTGAGGCTTGGTCTTAGTTTCATTTGCTGGTCTTGTTCCTTCCCCGGTGAGCTTTAATCCCAGTTTTGCAGATGGTCGGAGAGGCTCGTTGTGAAGTTGTACAGTGAGGCAGGGGTGCCGAGTCAGGCCTGCTAAATGTCAGTTGCGCTGTTAGTCGTAGGTGCTGTCAGATCTGTGCTGCTTTTCCGCTAGTTTCATTTCACCACCACATCCCCTTTTGTTGGAGGCTTTTAAAGCACTTGTTTGCCCCGTGATTAATGACTGATGGGGGGGGTGAGGTCATCTTAATTTTGATTGGAGCCAGCTTTTTCACCAGCAATTTCTCCCTGAAATTTGTCTCTTTCTATAAATACACTTCAAGATGTATTTCACTTAATTAAAAAATGCGATCTCTTTTCATGTGTAGGTAAGCTGTATGTGTGCTGATCTGGCTCCAGGTTTCCCTCATTCAGTCAGGGAGCTGTCGTCAGTAGTCAGGACTGGGCACGAAGAGACCGCAGTCTGCTCTGAGCTGTGTGACTTTGGATGGGACCCTGATGTTCTGGTTCTTCATCTGTAAACTGGGATAAGTGAAGCAAAGCGCAGTCGCTCAGTCGTGTCAACTCTTTGTGACCCCGTGGACTGTAGCCTACCAGGCTCCTCAATCCACGGAATTCTTCAGGCAGGAATATTGGAGTGGGTTGCCATTTCTTTCTCCAGAGGATCTTCCTGACCCAGGGATCGAACCTGGGTCTCCTGCATTGCAGGCAGACGCTTTACTGTCTGAGCCACCAGGGAAGCCCTTAGGATCTGGTTCACCTGTTGGGCTGTTGTGAGACTCACTTGTAAAAATAGCTCTCAGATACTGATTCTGTGCCAGCCCCTGGATGTGAGCTTAGGTCTCTCAAGGGACAGGACACATTGTTGTTTTACAGGGGAGCCTGCATGGGGCACAGCTTATGCACTATAGAGCCTGATTTTGCATCCAGATCTTTCTGGCCACATAGCCTGTACTCTTTCTGCTGTGTACATGCTATATCTTTTTATTTTATTTCTTTGACTGCACTGGGTCTTCACTGCTGCCTGTGGGCTTCTCTAGTTGCAGTGAGGGGGGGCTACTCTGGTTGGGATGCACAGGCTTCTCATTGCCATAGCTTCTCATTGCCATAGCTTCTCATTGCCATAGCTTCTCTTGTTGCAGATCGTGGGCTCAGTAGTTGTGGCACGTGGGCTTTGTTGCCCTTGGCATGTGGGATCTTCCCGGAGCAGGGATTGAACCCGTGTACCCTGCATTGGCAGGTGGATTCTTAATCACCGCACCACCAGGGAAGTTCATCCACGCTCTGTCTTTTGAAAAGAAGCATTTGGAAGAGAGTTGAACAAATTAAAATATATTATCAATTATAGCGATACTGTTTCAGATTTAAAAATCTGTGAAGAGTTTGAATTTTGCCTGCTGCCTGTCATTTTTCTTATTCAGTTCAGTTCAGTCGCTCAGTCGTGTCCGACTCTTTGCGACCCCGTGAATTGCAGCACGCCAGGCCTCCCTGTCCATTACCATCTCTCGGAGTTCACTCAGACTCACGTCCATCGAGTCCGTGATGCCATCCAGCCATCTCATTCTCGGTCGTCCCCTTCTCCTCCTGCCCCCAATCCCTCCCAGCATCAGAGTCTTTTCCAATGAGTCAACTCTTCTGTTTCCACTGTTTCCCCATCTATTTCCCATGAAGTGATGGGACCAGATGCCATGATTTTTCTTATTATAAAGTGCTTTTTCCCAGTGGAACATTCAGAATACTTTCTGTGATTTGTAAACAAACTTCTGTTCACAGCGTGTTCCCCCCTTGAAAGTGGTGTGGGGCTTTTCTGAGTATGTAGAGGTTGCATTGTGTTTCATGTTGGTGTTTAGGAAATGGGGTCTCAGCCTCCAAACAGGATGAACTGTAGACACTTTGTCCCTGAATAAGGTTTGCTCCCAGGGGATTGGAATCAGAGAGAAAGCGAGGCTCCTCAGATCCTTGTGTTTACCGAGGCCTGAGGAGAGTCCCAGGGCCCTTTATCACTGGTGCCTGGTCCCTCCTGATCTTAACCTTCCTTAAGCAGAGAGGCATGCACACCAGAATTCTCTGACCATGCACAAGCTTTGAGAGGTAGGAATAGGTTTTCCGCTCAAGAGGGCAAAGCCCTGAGGTTCTACACTGTTCGTGTGCTGGCTGCCTGTGAAGTGGCTAAGTTTTATCAGCATTGTGTGCTCCCTGTGTCCAATGGTGAAAGGAACCTCTGCTTGGCTCTTGTAGTGAGATAAGGTGCGGAGGACTTCAGTGATAGGGTTGGCTGGTTGTTTCAAGGTTCATTATGTTCTGTAGTAGTCTCTCTGTTTTGGAGAGTTAGTCATCAAGTATTTTGGAAAGATAGTTATCAAGAAAAAAGACCCTGGTCACAGAGAGTGATTGCGATGAGGGATCGCTTGTGTCAAAAGGGGGATGCAGGAAAGGAAAGAAAAAAAAAGATTTCCCTGGTAGACTAGTGATTAGGATTTGGGGCTTTCACTGCTGTGGCCTGGGTTTAATCTCCGGTTGGGGAACTAAGATCTCACAAGCCTAGTGGCAAGGCCAAAAAAAAAAAAACTAGAGTGGGGAGAGGGGGTGAAGAATGCTGATTGCTTTCCATCCCATTCCTCTCCCGCTTCGGTTCCAGTCCCTGATCAGGCCCCTCTGCACTTTTCCAGGGGCCCAGCATGGCGCTCTGAGTGTGCAGGTCCTCAGAGCTCCCTTCCTGGCCTTATCCTGTCCAGGCCAGCCAGCTTCACAGTTGCTGTGCTCTGCTGAATGGGGGAGGTGTTCCGATGCTCCCAGGCAAATGCTGGATTTCCTTTTTTCTTAGCTTATTGTGGGGCCCTGGTGGCCCTTTAGTTTATATAAAACAGCTTGTCAGTCTTACTCTGGAGCCGTTCTGAGAGGGAGACCATGCCCCGACCAGGCCTCTCCCACTTTGTTTTCTCCTCAAGTTGACTCCCTTTTCCATTTTGGACCTTAATTCCACCACTCTTCCCAGTGTCTCAGGCCTGAGAAGCATCTTTTGAGGCTAACTCACAGAGTCCTCTGGGTCTTCTGCAGGGTCTTTGTCTGTAGCCTGTTCTCAGTTTGCAGGCTGCTGCCACAGTGGCCTCCACGCTGGGCCCTACACGCCTCTCTGCTTGTCCCATGGTTGTCTACGGCCTTTTGAAGAGACCATTTTTATTGAGTCACTCCTCTGCTTATGGAAGTGTCTTTTTAAATTTTTTTTGCTTAATTAATTCTTCAAATACCTCTTTGTGTTAATTGAAGCAGAAGACAAACTTATTTTCTTCTGAGTATAAGTAATTAGGTTTTCTTTATAGAAATGTATTAAGAAAGCTAGCTTAAAGCACAACGTTAAAAAAACTAACATCTTTGCATCCTGTCCCATTACTTCATGGCAACTAGAAGGGGAGAAGTTGGAAGCAGTGACAGATTTTATTTTCTGAGGCTCCGAAATCACTGCGGACAGTGACTGTAGCCACAAGAATAAAAGATGTTTGCTCCTTGGAAGGAAAGCTACAACAAGCCTATACAGCATATTAGAGAGCAGAGACATCACTTTGCCGATAAAGGTTCATAGAGTCAAAGCTTTGGTTTTTCCAGTAGTTATGTACGGATGTGAGTGTTGGACTGAAAGAACCCTGAATGCCGAATAATTGATGTTTTGGGAAATGTGCTGGAGAAGACTCTTGAGAATCTGTGGAAGTGCAAAGAGGTCAAACCAGTCAATCCTAAAGGAAATCAACCTTGAATACTCATTGGTAGGACTGATGCTGAAGCTGAAGCTCCAAGACGTTGGCCACGTGATATGAAGAGCTGACTCACTGGAAAAGACCCTGGTGCTGGGAAAGATTGAAGGCAAAAAAGAAGCAGGTGGCAGAGGATGAGATGTTTAGATAGCATCACTGACTCAATGGACATGAATTTGAGCAAACTCTGGGTGACAGTGAAGGACAGGGAAGCCTGGCGTGCTGCAGTCCATGGGGTTGCATAGAGTCGGACACGACTTAGCTCTGAACAGCAACATAGAAACGTTAAGAATAAAACTAATCTATTGTACTGTGACAAGTGATAATCACTGTTTTCTTTTAATCTTGTATTTTTCCCTTTAATTAAGGTTTTATTTATTGAGCTCTTACCATAGGTCAGGCACTTTCCAAAGTGCTTCACCTGTATAACCTGGAAGGTAAGGCCTATCATCCCAATGTTAGAGAAACTGAGAAAAGTTAACTGACTTGTCCAAGATTACTCATTTTAGCTGTATTTTCCATAATTTTAAAACGTAATTGACATACGTTTTGAATAACCTAGTCTCAAAATGGTTTAGAATTCATAAGAAACAAAAAGATAAACAGTGAAAAGCCTTCCTGTGAAAAGTAAGAGCAGAAGTAACCAGTGTTGTCAGCTGGGTGGCCTCCAGAGAGAGTGTGCAGGAGCCGAAACGTCCATCTGTCCGTATTCTGTGTGTGTGTTCTTCTCTTTCCCCTATTTTACACCAGCGGTGGCGTGTTTGAGCCCGTTGGGCACTCTGGAGAGCGCTCCATTACCGTGCAGTGTGCGTCACTTTCTTTTCTTATGGCTCTGTAGCACCATAATTTCTTTGAATCAGTCCCCTATTAATGGACATTTCATTTATTTCCAGTCTGTTGCTGTTACAGACTGTTGTTCAGTTCAATTGCTCAGTCGTGTCCAACTCTTTGAGACCCCATGAATTGCAGCACACCAGGCTTCCCTGTCCATCACCAACTCCCAGAGTTCACTCAAATTCATGTCCATCGAGTCGGTGGTGCCATCCAGCCATCTCACCCTCTGTCGTCCCCTTCTCCTGCCCTCAATCCCTCCCAGCATCAGGGTCTTTTCCAGTGAGTCAGCTCTTCGCATGAGGTGGCTAAAGTACTGGAGTTTCAGCTTTGGCATCATTCGTTCCAAAGAACACCTAGGACTGATCTCCTTTAGAATGGACTGGTTGGATCTTCTTGCAGTCCAAGGGACTCTCAAGAGTCTTCTCCAACACCACCGTTCAAAAGCATCAATTCTTCAGTGCTCAGCTTTCTTCATAGTCCAACTCTCACATCCATACATGACTACTGGAAAAACCATAGCCTTGACTAGATGGACCTTTGTTGGCAAAGTAATGTCTCTGCTTTTTAGAAAATCTAGGTTGGTCATAACTTTCCTTCCAAGGAGTAAGCATCTTAATTTCATGGCTGCAATCACCATCTGCAGTGATTTGGGGGCCCAGAAAAATAGTTAGCCACTGTTTCCACTGTTTCCCCATCTACTTCC